>JAYKTE010244216.1:0-11916 GCA_036873565.1 Xipholeptos notoides | reverse complement strand
GAAAAATTGAAAGGATTTGTTTTAAAGAACAGCGACAACGCACGTCGTTAATGTTTAATGAAACGTGTTTAAAAAATATAAATATATATATATATATATATATATATATATATATATATATATACAATAGTGTGTGTGTTATTTTGTGTGTCACGCTTACATCAAACACAACGACCCTATCTCTCTTTAAAGTCACTCTTTATCTTTTAAAATCATTTAAACCATTTCCTTTCCAACAATTTTCAAAATAAACAAATAAATGTTTACAGTTTCAAGTTGGCTATTCTATTTTATAATTAAAAATTGCGAGAAGACAGTGAATTCTTTAATTACAGAATCTTTAAAAAATGTTGTTGTTTTTTTTAAATACTGCGGAATTCCCACAGGTTCTGCTAGTATATATTATTTCACTGTGAATGATGCTACTTTTCTTTAGCATTATTCTCGCTTTGATAGAATTATTATATCTGAAGTAACACAATACTGATTTGAAATACCCTTTTTCATTGGTAAGTCCATTCATTTTGATTAGGCTTATTCTATTTTCATTTGCACCACTTTAATCTTCATTCAAATTATTCTATTTTGAAATGCACTCTTATTAATCTATTTTCAAGTATAACATTTTGATTGGCACTACTCTTATTGGGATTCATATTATGCTTTTATTTTATTTTCCATTCTTTAGATTGAAGTGAATTCATTTTGAATGACAGTGTTAACATTTTTAAAACTGATATAGTATAGAATATGTGACTAGGTATTGTTAGCAGTGTATACCACATGATAAAATGATTTGAAGAGTGTGAATTCGCTTTAGTTTATGTTAGTATTGAGTTTTGTTCTGCTGAGAGGTCATTAATTGATTCACGCCAGACACTTGAACAGTTGAACTGACAAAGGGTTACGTCTTATTCTGAAATTTATGTTTGCTATCTTTTAATTGGACCAAAATACCCAGAGAATTGCTGGGAGAAAAATAAAAATGCAATTGTTCACAACAATAAAACTTAACTTTTTTTTATCAAATTTCATTTGAGTCCAAATAACCTCAATGTAATGGCATTTAGTAGTTGCAACGAACTAGTTCTAGTCCCTGCTGGTCCATCAATTTCACAAAATTCTAATTTATTCGTTTAAAAATGTATCCAAAGTACTTCGGTTAGCACTGCTATTTTATTCTACTGGAAACTATATTTAAAACATATACATTTATCGTTTTTAAATAGTTACAGCAATTCAGTTCAATACGCCATAAAACAAAAAAGTAAACCAAATTTAAGCTATACATTGAAAATAAATTCAAACCACTATTATTATTATTAATATTATTATTATTATTGGTATTGGTAAAGTCACGTAAGAGACACCGGTTCCGTCATGATTAACCTTTTCGGTTAAGTAGACGCTGCTTAATTTGACAAACCGTTGAAATCCAAAGAAAGGGGAATAAGTAAAATAGTGAACTATAAAGTTAGCAATGTAGTTAAATAGTTTTCTTTGTTAAAGTATGATTTTATAAGACTGTAATTGTTGGCATTAAATTTATAATTCTCTCCCATGTAAAGTGCCAGGCTTTTCGATATGTCTAGTGTAATCTTGAAATAAGTTACCAGACAAACGCTCTCGGTGTCAAAATTATTCGTGATGGTCTTCTTTAGCAGTTTTTTTTTTTACATTGCGTTTTCTTTCCGGTTAATTGCTGTGAACTATTTTAACGATGAAACGTCTATGTTTGAATAGCTGCTTAATTAGTGGATGGAATTATGATCATTGTTGTTGTTGTTGTTGTTGTTATTATTATTATTATTATTATCATGATCGAATATTTTTTTCTCTCCATGTGTTGATATATTCAATAATTGATGGTGAATAAGGGTAAAATATTTTGAATTTTGATAAAAAATAAAGTTTTGTAATAACGAGTTTGTCATGATTTTATATAAAACGTGTACATTATGTCATCAAATGGTATTAATTAGCTGTCACCTCCTGTGCTTTTCGAAAATGAAGGCTCCAGTGATAGACATATTTTGACATTCTAAGTTGAATATTATAAAAATGAAATGAATATATAGAAGATTAGGAATAGTAAAATTATTCATTACAAATTTATTCTTTTAAATTATACATAAAAATATTAAAATAACAAATATGCAATTCTTTTTAAAAAGATACAATGAAATTACATTTCATATCCTGTGGCCTCTCTAGCTTACAAGAGAGTGAATGTTTTCTCCAAATGCCCTAGAAATTAACTTTTTCGGTATTCAACTCAATAATAACATGTTCTATATTCAAATAAAATAACTAACGGTATTTCCTCTGCCAGGTCGAACCGAGGTCCAAATGTATTTCTTGAATCTTTTCCATCAACAATTTCGTAAGATAGCGTATTCAACGTGTTCCATTTTCTTGAATTAGATTTAATTTAAATATGCCCCCCGGACATTCCAAAACATTACAGCTGAAACATTTTACCAATCGCAAATTTTTTCTATAACATTTCACTGATTATTGATTGATATCGTTTCCAATATTTGTAATTTATTTGGTTCCTTAATGGTTACATTCCTATTTTTTAATAGAAACCGTGATATAAAGTTCTCGATTTTTGAGAAGCTTAATCAGCTATTCTTGACCCATATGAGGTTCCTCATCGTAACATAAACTCTCTGTAAGTTTCACCATAAGATATATCAAAAATGATATTATTGATCCTAGAAATAAAAAATACAAAACCATGCCTCAAATGAAGTCCCACCTCCACTATATCCATATTTATTTGTACACCCCTGAGATATTTTCTTTTATCCGTTTAGGAGATACGTTCTACTTGTTTCCGGGTCTTAATAACCTACCAATTAAGAGGATATGTTTAAGCATTACCTGTTTTGTTTTGATTTAGCTTTAGGTTTCTCTGTCAACCTTCCTATCATTTAATAAATTGTAAATATAAATCACTATCAACACTGGAAATTTATAAGTAGGATTATTTCATAGAGTAAATGTGGTTTGTGTGTCTGTTGAGTGTGTTGTTGTGAAATGTAGGAGTTTTTATATTAAATTGGAATTTTTGAGATGAGGTTTTGTTATCTATGTATTGATTATGTTTGTTGACTGAATGTGTTCATTTTGATTTGATTTTTCGGGGCTTTTTTGTAATTCTAAATTTTGACTCTCCGATGTCGCGGTTAATCACCTGACGAAGGCTAGGGGATAAGTTGTCCGAAAGGTGGCGTAGCAACAACTATAAAGATTAGGACAGCAATCAGCAAATAAAATCAATACATAGGTGCTTTTATTATAAGATGTTAATAGGTCGTCAGTGCGTCTAGTTACAATAAATCAAAGTAACTGAAAGCCAACCAAGGCCATTTAATGCTTCATGTAAATTTTTACACGAGATAAGTAAAATAAAAATTGTGGTATGATTTCTATTTCGTTAAGAATGAATCCGATCAGGAAGGTAATAATTCTCTGTGAATAACTGCTGTGTCAAAAAAAAAGAGAAGGATATGTATACACCTTTAACGGTTATAAAATCAACGTTTACGGAAACTTGTTCTATTTTCTAAAACTTATTAGTATGACATTTTTATCTTCATTATTTCGACAATGCATTTGTTAGAAATGACGTCCATTCTGGCGCACGCACTGGTGACATTTTTTAGAAAATGCATCGAAAACATCACGGAATTATTTGTTTGGCGTGCACGTGCATTCCAATTCAATGGCCGCTTTCGATTCTGCAACTGTTGCGGGTTTCATTTATTTTATGTGTCCCCTTAGAAATTATATCGGCTTAAAACTTATGTTGAACACAAGTGATGGCAAACGTGTTTGTGGATCTCTTTGGAATTCTCTTCAGTATTCGTTCAAGGACGTCAGAATCAAATATAGCATAAGATTCTTTTTTTTTTCTTTGTAGTAGACAATTATTACATGGGAAATGTATTTTCGTTCGTAAATAATTGGTTGCTAATCTTGAACATCGGTGTTAGGTCGCCAATTAAAAGAGAAACTGTGAAACAGAAGACATTGCTAAATTTAGTTTGCTTTTTTATGTCAATACAGGTTATCTATAAAGTATATTTACGCTAAAAATTATTCACATCAATATAGGGGAGAGATATATCTATCAAATAGTTAGCCCTTTTTTACATAATTAAATGCACTTTTTGGTAAGTCCACTCGGGACAGTGGATAGGTGGTTGGGTTCAGAATAATGATATTCGAATTCTAACCCCAGTCGTTTCGTCTGCGTTCATAATTGGATTAATACCCATGGGAATGGTATAATCACCATATCCCCTCTAGCTATGGATTAAATAGTGTATACTGTGTTATTCAAAAACTATGAGTGGGCAAAAATACTTTTGCTAAAATGATTTTTCTCGGCATTAAATGACTTAAAAAGATTGATATGACGTAAAAAGAACAATGCACCTTTACATTAAACCATCAGTGGAATATAATGTTATAAATATTAGAGATTTCTTGGATACTTTGTATATAAGTAAAATTAATGTCTTTTTATTACTTTTGTTAAAATTTTATCTACAGATAAAATGTCCAGTTAAGTGTCCACTTGAAATATAAAAGATAGAAACGTTTTCAATGGATAAACATCGTTAATTTTTTCTTCTATATTTCCTCCCTTTGAAAAAGCTAAAAGTATATTAGCAAAACATATATCTGAATAGAAATAAACATGCTCCAACTTCTTCCTATTTTCTTTTTTTTTTCTATTTATATTGTCGGGAAACATTTATTTCCTAAATGAGTATACCCCTGAAAAATGTATAAATCCCCTCATTTCCTCCAGTCATTCGTTAAAAAGTGCATGTGGTGTTATTAAAAAACTACATATGGACATAAAACGTTTAACAAAATGGTTGTTCTCGGAATTACATAACCTAAAAAGGTTGATATGTCTTAAATCAAAATAAACAAACTATAAAGCATTAGTACTTGAATGTGAGTTTTTCACTATCAATTAGCAAACTTTTATAGCCGATAGAGAATATCTTAAATGAGAATTCGTCAATTTCTTTTGGTTTTGATGCCCAAAACAGTTGCTTTAAAATATTTAATTCCAAACAACCTAGCAGTTATAAACAATTACGTTAATTCAATTATTATATTAATTAGAGTTCTCCGCCTACTCTGCAAATACTGCTCACGACCATTTTACTACTAATTAATCCTTGCAAGCCACGTTAAGTATAGGCATCTTCAAAAACAGGGTATAAGAGATGGACCAGATAATGATTCGTTATAGCTGAACAGTTTGAAAAATATTTTAAGATGTTTATTTCAAAGAAACAATTTCAAGAAATTTGTATTTTTTTCACATTCTTGATATGGAAAAATCTAAATTTTTATCATATCCATAATAAGGATATAAATAGTAGAACATTTTTTGACCTATTCTCTGTAAACAACTTGATTTATTCGTATATTCTTTAGGAGAAATTATTTCATAAAAACTGTTTTTATTCATAGGCCCTTTGTTGACATATTTACGTATAAATATTCATCGCAGAGAAACAAATGAAGAATTCCCTTAAACAAAACCATTCAAAAATCTTTAAATCTACAGAGCAGTGAGATAGAGGCGCTTTATCTAAAATTTAGATACTTTTCAAAATGTCAACACTTTTTTTTCCAATTTTTTTTTCTCACAACAGGTCTTTTAAAAACTTTACCTTAAAGCAAATAACATTGTAGAATCTACTAATTAAACGTTTTAAGAGATTCGGTGCACTTGTAGGTTAGTTATATACAGGCTGGCGCAAAAGTCCAGCATTGTTTTGAATCAGTATTAACTTTAACATTTAATAAATTTTCTATTTAATACATTTTTCTATTTAATAATTTTTTCACCATGCCCGAGCTTTGCGTCATTCTCAACCATTCTTTACCAACCTTACAATTTGCATGCAGTTTCTGTATAATAGAATCTATGATTCTATAGTGTGTTTGTTTGTTTATTTGTTATGTTTTATGACGTATCAAACTTTTTAGTTCATTTAATGCCGAGAACATTTTTTTAAACACTCTTTTTGCTAACACAATATGCACTATCTAATTCATAGCTGGAGGGAATTTAGTGATTCATACCTCTCCCAATGGTGTTTGTCTGAATATGAACGTAAACGATACGACCGGAATTCGAACTTGCATATTATGATTACGAAGACCCAGTGCCTATCCACTGTCCCTAGTGAAGTTCCCCAATACTATTATTTGGGTACACAAAATTGATTGGTTTCATCAACAGCCCATATTACTCAAATAAATCCTATAGTCGGCTTATCTGAAAATTATCAGAAATTAAACCTATTAAATCATAGTCTTATCTAATCAATGACTGCAATATTCATATGAAAATTACAAAAATTATCATTAATAAAACTAAAAATGAATGAAAAAAATGAAAAAAATTTAATAAGTAATAAACAACAAACAAAACAAAATAATCTCCTTAGTATTAAATAATCCAAAAGAGTTGATATGCTGGTAAAATTAAACACCCAATCCAACCCAATCATCCAATACATGATAAAGTTTTATTAAAACCATTTAACATTTTTAATGAACCAGCTATAAAACGTATTCAACGGTTAACTCGTTAGAATCTGGTGCGTTAAAATTTGGCGGAAAATCAACTTGGGACAGTGAATAGATGGTTGGTCTTCGAAACTATAATATACCAGTCTGAATCCCAGTCGTTCTATTTACGTTCACATTTAGACTAATACTCTTGGGAAAGGTTTGAATCATCACATTCTGTCCAGCTATGGATTAAATAGCACATATTCTGTTAAAATATGCGTGTAGACCAAAAAAAAGAACGTTTCTGAAAAATGATTTTTCTCAGCATTAAATGACCTAAAAAGATTAATATGCCGTAAAACGCAAAAATGAAAATAAAAAAAGGGAAAAATTTTGCAACTTAAGATTCTGGCTTTAGACGATCAATCTAGCATGATGTATGCACTTCGTGAAAAGTATCTCAATGGATCACCACATTACCGTAAGTCTCCTACGAACTCACAGGAAGAAAATGGTCATTATCGATTGACGATGGACAACCAAGGGGGAGAGAGAATAGAATATTATTAACATGTAATTCTATTTAGTCTTTGAAGAAGGAAATTATTAGTCAACTGCTTCTTTTCTTTTACTCTTTGCTACGAAAATGAAGTGTTAGAAAAATAAATTTTTATAAGAATATATGTTTATTCATATATTCATCTAAAAATAAAATAAGAACGTTTGATTTGCTATACTTTACGGCGTATCAACCTTTATTTGTTAATCACTGGTCCTTCTGTTGCAATATTCCGAGCAGTAACTGTTGTGATAATTGGAAATGCGAAAATAAGGCTAGGAGGTAAGATTAGCACTCGGGAGAGAACGGGCGAGTATTGGGGTAGAGTGATTAGTTTAGACATGTTGCTGGTGTTGATAGACGAAAGACTTTTAATTATGGTGCTACATTGTGTTTTAGTGAAAAGGACTTATTTTAGATCAAAATATCTAACTCAAACAAAATTTCTTTTGTCTATATACGTAAATCTACAAATCTACTTTATACTCACTATTCGCGAAGAAACAGATAACCACAAAGCGACCAGCGAAGCCGGGTTATCAAGAAAAAGTCTTCAATATCTTTTTTGAGAATCCTTCGGATCAGAGTGGTAAAGAAGAAAGGAGTTTGAGTTTGTTTGTGTTTTACATCATATCAACCATTTTAGGTCATTTAATGCCTAGAACAATCATTTTTGATAAATGTTTTTTTTTTCCACACTTAGTTCTTTTTGATAACACAATATCTACTATTTAATCCATAGCTGGAGGGAAAGTGGGGATTCATACCTTTCCCAAGGGTATTAGTCTGAATATGAATTGAAACGGAAGGGCTGGGATTCGCACTCACGTTCTGCGATTCCGAAGTCGGACTGCCTACTAATTGTCCCAAATCGACTTCCTCGCGTGGAAAGGATGAAAAGAAAAACAGTGCTTTAAACATTTTTAGAATAAGGAACACAAAGAAAGTAAGCTACATATTTCCAATCATTTAATTCAATTAACAATTGGCTTGATGTCAATTGACTTGATAACCATTGCCTTGATGATTCTTAATACTTTTTTGTAATCATGTTGTTCTAAGGGTAATAGTTAAACTATCTAACCCATAGCTGAAAGAGTTAAATTGTTTAATCAAATATGAATAATTCTATAAATCGTTTTCAAAATTTCTTAATGTCTTAATTTAATCACCTTAGAATAATTCCATTTCATATCTTGAATTTAGTTTTCTTTCAGAAAATTAATAGGCATATACAAATTAATTATGCACATTTTGATTTGAGGCTTGACTTTATCTCCGATATGAACTACTTGGTAATAATTATAATTAAAAAATACAATTAAACTAAAGACTTTGCATTATTAAAAAAAAACGATAAGTTTGTTTATAGATTTTCAAAATTATTATATTATATGGTAAATAAGATTATGTAATTCATTTAAGTAATCAAATTGGTTTTGGAAAAGGTATCCCATACCACCACTTTCCTAAAAACAAAGAAATGAATTGAAAAAAAGGCAAGAATTAAAACGCATATGTTTTTAGGATTATGAAGAATTGAAGAAAAAAGTATATTTTTTTTAATAAATTCGAAATTATAGCATTTTAGAGGTGAAACATTTTGAAGTCTTTTGATGAGATACGGTTGTAGAAAAATTAAGTTCTGACTTCAAGGCAATTAATTTTGATCAGCGACAGAGATTTTCTAGAATCTTCCAGCCTAAAGAATAAAAAATAGAAAAATCATTTCCTGGCGGCATATATAACTGTACACTATTTCGGGTAATGCACGTGATTTGCCAACAACGTATCGTACCAAAACGTTTTATTCTAAAACCAACTCGAGAATATATTGCAAGTCTTGCTTACTCCTTTATTTTCTGTTTCCAACAATAATGGAAAATTGTTTTTATTACAATATAGCCACACTTATTATGTAATGATTCCTCCTTCCTCGTATCGAACCAGATTAACCTAACCCAACTAACATCTGATGGATGGTAGTTGGGTTAGGTTAATTCAATGTTGAGTGTTTTAAAAATGGTGTAGTGAAGCTATCTATCATCAGGTATAATTCTAAGTATTACATTGTGTACTTACTGACTAGAAAGGGGAAATCATAGTGTCAGAGTGGTTAAACGCTTGTACATTGAATTTGTAATACACGTGAACATCTATTTTCAAACTGTTGTTCTCATCCTTATCATTGTTACCTTCACAACATTTCAGCCTATGAACATTTCGGCCATCTTCAAATGATCGAATTCTGGAACTTTCTTGTAATTAGGAGTCACAGAATTTCGTACTTAACCTTTTAATCAAACTACACGTGTTCCCTGCTCTCGTTCTGTAACCATGATTTGGTACAGTGTTGAATCCTTGGAATCTCGGTGACTTCTGCCTTCGGTGGGAAGATAACAATAAAAAGAATGAGAACAACAGTCCAAAAATAGATGTACAAATAATGAAGCCTCATCCTGAGGATTTCGAAAAACTGTAATACCCGTGTTCAAATTTTAGTCGAAACATATTGTTCCCTTTAGATTGGTCCCGTTTGATGGATTCGATAATTCGAGAGAGAAACTAATTTAGCTGCACAACACTGGTTTAAAAAACCCTGTTAGATGCTATTCGTGAACTCCAAACTCAGTTAAATCAGTGTTCGAATTCATTTTTTGAGAAATAAAAGTTCAAAATTTACATACAGCGGGTTTGTTTTTTTTTCAGTCGGGATTTAAAAAAAATACTGCACAGCAATAATAAGAGGTACTTAAGAGAAAAGAAGTTTAAATCGACTACGATACATCTTGATACACCGAAAGCTTAGTTTTATATTATCTTGACTAATATTTTTGGCCAAAACAATCTTGGAAACGTCATTTGCAAAATTAATAGAAAAATTATAATTTTTCTTTATCGTTATCTCAAAGTAGTTTTAGTGTTTTTTTTTAACAGAAAAAAGTATTAGAAAAGGATTTACTTTTGCATATTTTGCATATTTTGAAAGGGAAAACACAAATCGATTTTGAAAGTAAAAATGAAGTATATTTGAAGAGCGACTATTCATTCTAATGAACCTACTCTTTTTAGTTTTTCAATCTGTCTAAAGATGAATTTTAATGAAGAAAATAATTTGTTTTCATTACCTTTCATATCATATTTCTCAATGAAGGAATAGAGTTTATTTTTTTAAATTTCTATGTAATCTTTAAAGTAATAACCACGGATCTGTTACTTGCTTTTAGTTAATTCCTACATTTAACTTTCGTTAGCTATTTTACTTTTATCCTATATGTGTGATGGTTTAGAAACTACCTCATAATTTTGACGGATAAAAATTTGATCAAATAACCTCCTCTTTTTTACTGAGTTAATTAAACTGGCAATATAATTATTCTTTGTTTCTCGTACAGCTCTGATCTAAAATGAAGTCACATTCATTGTGCCAGCCTCTTTTTATAAGTAATTGTCCTTAGTTTGGCATGATAAGAATAATTGTACACCAAAATGTAAATACATTTTTGATTATAACAGGCGATTTTCGTCATTTCTTAGATTGCTTAGTAAATTTCTCTTCTTCTTTAACGCCAAAATCCTGTACTTCATCGACTGAACTGTATCCATTACTCATTTCGTGGATCTTAAAGAATGTGTGCACGAAAGGAATCAGGGAACGACTAATTGGGAACACGTGGTAATCAGTAAACAATCAGCCAGCTCGGTATCGTGAAATTGTAGTGACACATTTGGTGCTTTAAGACGTAGGATTAACCCTGCGCTATTTTAGCAGCACATCTTGTCGTATCCGTGAGTCAGAATCCTGGATCGATCCTAAACACATCCAGTCCTTCAAAAAGCAGAATATACCCCTAATTCCACGGCACAATACCTCTCGCAGGAACCTTCTCAGAAAGCCATCAGATCGATTTACAGGAACACAGCTAAAGGGAAAATATCATCAGAAAAATCGGAGTGAGGGTAAGTGACTATTTTCCTGTTTCTCTACATTCATTGTGTAGATTTGGTCAATTGCTAGACAGCTTCTTAATGTTTTTTTCTTAAAATTTCACGATGGCTACTCCCAGTTAAAACTTTTTACATATGTTAGTAACAGCCAGATTGAAGATTCCAATGTTTGCTGGAAGGCTAACGGATCTGAAACCATGGCAAAAAAAACAAAAAAACAACAACAACGGGTTCATAGGTTCATAGGCTAACGGAACCCGAATGAATAAACTTGGCCAATGATTATAAAGATATAGTCGTATCTGCATGGACTGGAAGCTATCTTGACGACCATCAAGACACTTCCTTAAAACCTCTTTGATGAGATTACGGCACAGCATAACAAAATCACTCATCGTGTACTGCAACGCCTACCAATCAAATAATCTGCAGTGATTATAGTGTAAGAGGTAAACCCGCCCCAAAATACTTCTGGGGTCTACAACTGAAGGGCGGGGTTAACTTCACAAGTTAAAAAATTAAAGTTAAAAAAAAAATAGAGATAGTAAATTCCACCTGAAGGAAAAATCAAGTCCAGAGTTAGGATTATATAAATTGTATTAAAAAGAAACAAAGAAAATTCCAGAACGGAAAATTATACAGTTCGGAGTACAAGTTTTGGTGATTATAAAAGTTCGTTATTTTCAATATAAGCAAAGAAAAATTCCAAGTTGAATTAAATTCAACAGGCAAAAAAGTAATAGTTCTGTAAGCAAAGTATGAGTTTCTGTAGAAACAAGCAATAAAATCGTACTTCAATTAGTCAGTAAGGTCTATCTGTAGGTACTGTTCTTCAAGTACGGTATTCC
>JAYKTE010244105.1:0-11919 GCA_036873565.1 Xipholeptos notoides | reverse complement strand
ACACACACACACACACACACACACACACACACACACACACACACACACACACACACACACACATATATATATATATTTATGCCTATATTTATCGTTAAAGAGCACAATATCAGTGATAGAGCGCGAGTAATTGATCAACATAGACACGAGTCAAAAGCTTTTGATGACTATGCACTATTAATTATTTCCCTATTATTTTTCTATAGTTGATTAGCGTAGAATTAACACTGAATCAAAAGTTTTTGGCGACTGTTCTCCCCTGTATGATCATCAGACTGGTCGGATAATCACACAGGAAAGACAATGACAATCACCGAAGTGCTGTGTCTTGCTTAGCAACCATTGCCACTCCTCGCAGAAGGCGCTGTCTGTACGGGCTCTTTACCCGACAAAATGCAACTTGCGACCCCCAACAAACTGAATCCACAATAAACGGTACTTTAAATATACTCATGGAATGCAGATATTTAGGGATCACGAAAAAAACGTAAGAAATCACCGAATCATAATGATCTTTTTTTATTAATCCTAATAACTATTTTGGTAATTTGTTACATCTGCAGCTACAGTTTCTCAGTGCTGAAAAGAGAACTTGCGCCCCTGGTGGCCCTAAGCACGGCGTTGTGTAAATGTACACACACACGCACGCACGTATACACGAATACAGACACAGGCACACACACATATTGCATAATGAATCTTATAAAATTTGTAATTTTCTTCTTTTTACAGTTTTATTTTTTCAATGAAATTTATTTAATTTGCTTTAAAGTCGTTTAAACACAAGGAATTTTAGATTTTTATTTTCAAATCGAGTTATTTGTTTTTTTATTTGATTTCCAGTTTATTATTTCCTTTTGTAACTCTATTCAAATGTCTTTTATGAGATCTTTTTTGTTTCCACGTATCTATTAAGTTATTGCTTTGTCTGTTATTTTATTCGCTTTTGTGTCATTAATATTTTAGGGTGTTTGATATGCCTGGTGGAATACTCCCGCTGGCATTTTAGTACGAAATAACCTCATGTGTCAATCAGTTGAAGCAATGGGTTGTATGGAGGGTGACAGGGATCAAGGAAGGGGAAGAAGAAGGAGGGGGGGAAGAAGGAGATGGGGGGAGAAGAAGAAAGAGAGGTAGGAAGAAAAGAAGGAGATGGCGTAGAAGAAGAAGTAGGAAGAGAAGAAAAAGGATATGGAGAGGATAATAAAGAGTTGAAGGAGAAGAAGAAGATAGAGGAGAAGAAGCAAAAGAGGGATAAGAAGGAGATGCGGGAGAAGAAGAAGGAGAAGGAGAAGTAGGAAGAGGATAAAAATGAGGAGAACAAGGAGGAGAACAAGAAGGGGAATATTGAAGAATAAAAGAAGAATAAGAAGGAGGATGAAGAAGAAGTAGGAATAGGATAGGAAGAAGTAGGAGATGGTGAAGGAGAAGAAGAGAAGAAGTAGAGGGGAATGGGAAGGAAAAGTATTTTATTTCAGGCTATTGATTGAATTTGTGTTTTTGATTTATTGACTCGAAATTGGAATTTCATCTTTGCTGCTTAATTGGTTGGTTGTTTGTTTCTGGCCATTGGTCTGTACCAGATTCAGTAGCATTTCAGCTTTTTATTCACTTCCACAATATTTACTGCATCGATAGATTTTTTCATTCTGTCGATCCATTGATTTGTTTAGTGACATATCAACTTTTATTGGTCATTTAATGCCGGATTTTGTTTGGGTATTGATTGGTATGTGGGTTTTATAGGCGGGAGCTCTTTTTTTTTGGAGAGGGCTTTAGATATATGTTGATTAATGGTGTAGATTAAGTAGATACCGTTTTTTCGAGTAGATGGGTTTAGATTGTGGTGTATATGACCTAAAAAATAGACAAACGAATGCTAATTCTACCCTGAACATCATACATTTTTCTCCAATCGCAGATGTTGTATAATAATGAGAATTTGATTTTAATAACTCAATATTAAATAAAACCATGATTGATGCAGTAAATCGAAATTAATAAAAAGCTGAATTGTAATTGGTCAGATTTTGGAACAAAGCTAGCCGAAATTTCAGCATCCAATTTTTGGATTAAGATTGAAATAACGAATTAATTAATGTAACTAAATTCCTTTAGGAAAATTTTCTTACGATTTAAAAAAACTCCTCCTACCCACTTTTACTGCCTAATAAAAGTGTGTTTTTTTTGCATGTGACAATAAGTTAAAAAAAAGCCTGTTCCAGTAACCATTCATTTTCTTTATCAATCTTTTATTAAAAGAATCTAAAATTTCCAACTGAACCGCAACAGCGGCATTCAATGCCCCGAGCAACGTTTATTTATTTTTTTGTTCCCCCAAAGTCGATTTAATTTGCTTTAGTTATTATATTAAAAAATATTTTCTTATCTTTTTTGTCCTTTTTTCTTTTTCGAATGATTTGCATTTATTTTTCAATGCAACACAAACAAAGACCGCCATGTCAATTCCAGCGCATATTAAACACTTTTTTTTTCTCTTTTCGTAAAAGCCATCTGAACAACGCATTATGATTAATAATTCTTTCTTTTTATTTAAATTCTCGTTTTTTTCTTTTTTCCCCTTTTCAATTAAGCGTCATTCACACTAATTAATTATAGTTGTAACAATCTCTAATCCTGTTCAGCACTGAATGTGCAGCACAGCATTGGCAGGAATTATTGGACAAGGTTTTAAATAGTCAATCATAAACAGAAACCCTTGACAAGTGAATGGATTAAAAAAAAACTTTTAATTCCTTTTCATTCTTTTATTGCAATGCAAAAAATACAGTAGAATAGTAGAACTCCTCCAAATCTGAACATATTATAATCTGAACTTTCCTCAACGAGGAATCATCTTTCAATCCGAACTTTTTCTACTTGGTTAAAAGAGAATCCATATTTTGGACTTTCTTACTATTCCTTTGTTTTGATTTGAATCAACTGAATGTATTACATTGAATCTACTTAAACAGGTGGTGATATTGGAGGAGTGGTAGAAGCTTGGCCCATGGAATCGTATTAAACGAATACAAATCCCAGTCAAAACCATTACATGCATTTTCACCTGCTTCAAGGAAGGTCGTCAAAGTCGCCTTCCATGTTTTACATTTTGAATTCCCATTAATACTAAAAGTTACATGGAAAATCATATGGGATATACTGTAGATAATATAGAATTAAAGTCTGAAGGAATATCCGTTTCTATCAAAGCTTTCATTGTTTTTATGTCTCCAGTCCTCGGTGAAAAAAACCCATAAAAAAGTGAAATATACTGATTCCTGTTGAACAGTTTGGAAAAGGAATTTAGCAAAAAGAAAAAAAAAGACGTATTTTTCGTATTTATGTCACCTTCTCTATTCATGTTTGAACTTTCATTGAACCCATTTTATTTTGTTTTATTTCTTATTTATGTATTTGTTTTTTTCTTTTTATAATTAAAAGATACAAAAACATATACACATGTTTCTCTGTGAGTAAAGGTTGCATTTTGATTGCTGCATATTTGATGATTGCATCTTTTGTCCAGATTCTGAAGAATTGCTAACTACATACAGCCTATATCCAATTCAAGTAGATAAAGATTCACCCCTCCCGCCACGGGGGTGAAATCGGATGGCACGGTTATTATTATTTTAATCGGTTTTTAGCCGGAAATTTAACTGCCAAAGGATCAAAATTAAAAAAGATTTGACCTTTGCTCAATGCCAATCATCCGGGCAACGCCGGACTAATATTCTAGTTTTAAATAAAAACAAACAACCTACTTTAAAAACTATGTCTTACATAAAAGTTAATATATAAACACTAAGATAGAGCGTCATTTAAACCGGACTTTTCTCTTTCGATTTCTATTTTCAAATGTCTTTTTAAAAAAAAAACTAATTCGCTCTACAACCTATTTGTTATCCATTATCTTTTAGTAAATTTCTATATTCAAATGTTACTTTAAATGAAAAACAATTGTTTTCCTTATGAACGATGTCTTGTCCCCTAAACACTTAAATTAAATCATTTTAGGATGGCCTTTTTTTAACCAGAAAACTGTTCTTAATACAAAACACCTTGGAGGTTCAATTTAGAGTGAAAATATTTGAGAGTATTTTTGATATTTTTTGATCATTTTTAATTGAATGTGAGAATGACTAATTTATATAAATTTTCTTTAAAAATAAACAAGACGTCTTATTTCTTTTAAATTAGAATAATAACCTTATCAACACTTATCTTGGATGTTCGGTTGGGATGAATTGTGGTGAAAATCGTTATTTATACTTTCTTTTCATATTGGTTTTGCATTTGAATAAAATAGATTTGACAAAGTCACTTAGTTTTTCACAAAAAAGTGTTTGTTTAAGGATAAGATAAATGTTTTTCAAAAAATATGTAAATATGTGTCTTATACACGTTTTCTTTTCTTTTCTTTTTTTATAAATATTATGCGATAAAAATTTATTTCACTATTGTATTAAATATTTATATGAAAATTTCTATGCCAAAACACGTGTCAGTGTTTACTGTTTTCATGAATAAATCTCCATCCTGAAATTTTGACATCTATTCATTATTCCATTTTGATTTTTATGTATATTCTGCGTAAAACATTAATCTCATCCTCAAATGAAATATTTATATCAAAGTTTCTCTCTAGAAACACGTATCGTTTTTTTTTCTGAATGCTCTGAATTTCCTCCATGCCAATATTTTTACTTCTATTCTATATTCTGTTTGTATTTTTATACATAGACTACACATCTCATCCATGTGACCAGCATCAGACCATAAACTATGTAGTGACCAGCAACTATAAATTGGTAATGTGACCTGCATATAATCATAAATTGTGTACTGGGCAATATAGTATCAAGTTATTATTGGTCATTTAATGCTGAAAACAATCATTTTTATGTACATCCATATTTCGATTGTAAATCATGTTTAACCCGTGACAAGAAGGTAGGAATTACCACAATTACTTCTAGTCATCTATTAAATAGACTAATTCCATCTGTGCGATAGACTGTTTTACTGTTTTACTTTGAACCTTTCCTCTTACTCTTGGACTGGTCCAAAATAGAACAACATGAATTCAAAATCATGTATTATGATTCCTAAGTCTAAAAAATGAATAACTGGCCTGTTTTATTATTTTATGGATTGTTTTATCGAGTTTTCCCCCATATCTTCTTTATATAAAAGTGAGCGTGTCGGAGTGTGTGTGTGTATACTTGTTTGTTTGTTTGTTTGAGTTTTTACGGCATATCAAGCATTTTAGGTCATTTAATGCCGAGAACAATAATTTTTGGTAAACGTTAGTTTTTGTACACACAGTTTTTTTGGGTTTTTTTTTAATGACACAAATTACACTATTTGACCTATAGCTGGAGGGAATGTGATAATTCATACCTTTCCCAACAGTATTAGTAACAGTTTCATGTTTTGTGGATTAGAATGTGGGAATAGAATATAAACAAGTTTTCATTATTTTGGTGAGCATAAATTATGGTATGGTTCATCGATACTTCCTGGTACAAGATTAGTCAGTTCATAGTCTCGTGTGGTAACACGATACTCTCCCCCTGAGTGTATTCGACTCGGGGTTGATATTGAGCTTGGAAGAGTCCACCCGGAGTAAAATGGGTAGGTCTCCATAACACTAATATAATTGCATCGCCTACCCATTAATTCTAACGTTAGTTATCTTGTAGAAATAACTATTAAATGTTGAAGAAATACCTGTTCATGTCTACATACAATACAGTGGTACATTTTTTTTCGGACTACTGTCCCCATTTTCATTATTGTTATCTTCACAACGTTCCGGCCGATGTACAATTCGGCCTTATACAGGTGGTCCATCTTGGGAACCTTTATGTCGTAATTGGAAGTTTCAATCAATGGAAATAATAACTAAGAATACATTTAAAACAATTAAAACTTCTATTCGGTCATAGTTAATTGAACAATAACAGATAATAAAAAGATAGGTAACGTTCAAGGTTCTGAATTTTAACTGAGATTTGAACTAGAGTAATATGATACCATTATCCAATATTTTACGATTCCTTCTCCTTTATTTCTTCAGTAGTAAAATCCTTGACTCTGAAATCATATTACACGAGTTCAAATCCCACCCCAAGTCATTGGATTTACTTTCAACTGCCCAGGCCATTAATTGGGGAGAGTAGTTTATCTAGCTTTAAGGATAACACTGATTCATAAAGTCCGGCTGGATGAGGCACCTCAACTCAATGAAAGTGACTCATTTAGGCGGAGGCAGACACTGATTACAAAAGCCCGGGATATAATAAGCACGTAAAACTAGCCTTGTGCCTAACTTGGGTTTGAGCTCTACCAAGTAGATACATCCTCCTTCGCTTCGTACATTATCACATGATGTCTCAGAATAAAGAATGATGTGTATAAAATTTGATTTGATCGCTTGTGAATATATTTGGTGTAAATGTCCAACCTGTATGTAAACCTGTCTGTTAGGCAATATGAAATGATCAATTACTGTCGATCTTGTTATTTAGCCTTCTACCAGACTTAGTTAAACCCATTTAACCTGTCGATATTTTTGTGTCCTGACAAATCTGACAGCTTGTTCACGGATGTTATGTGTTGTTCTAAGTGGTCAAACAACAAATCAGTCAAGTATACTAACATTTGGTACGTACATAAGCACAATCAAGATGTTCTGAGGGCAATGTACCTTTCGAATAGACACGCAGCTTTCTGGCTTCATCTAAATAACAACCATCATCGTGGTTCCTCGGGAGTTTTCTACACCACGACACTACATCCCTCCCCAAAAAATAACTACCCTTTCTGCTCCCCGACCCTGTCCCGGAACGATGCCATTGCTTCCCTAGTCATCTGGTTTACATTAGGCCAGTCTATAATGGCCGACACTAGGGAGCGGTATAACGGGCGAAAACTAATGATTTGATATATTACTTTTTATTCCTCCTACCGCACCTTATTATGGAGACGCATTTCCATTTCCTGTGGGCCCTTACTGCTGGCCGATTTTCTACATTCGAGGATTGGTACCTTTCTTTCCCCAACCTCCCTCCGTCTATGCTTGCTCGTGTGTATCTCTATGTCACTCTGTGTCTGTATTTATGTACTTCTCTTTCTGTCGCTTTCTCTTTCTTTTTCATCACACCCTTCTCTCTTTCTTCCTTTCTTTCTTTCTTTCTTTTTTTCTTTCTCTCTCTAAAATCTCAGTGTAGTGATTTGGCTTCGTCTTTCATTTTTTGTTTTTCTTTTTCTAGTTCTGTATCCTTCCCAAACCTTCTCTGTTTTTTTTATCGGGTTTTCATTTTTATGACTACACTTTTTTCATGTACAATCTATGTTTAATCTTAATGTTGTTGTTTTTTATTTTGTTTTGCTTTGTTTTAAGAGGTGGCTGGCTTCCTTCCTAATAATGCATAGTGTAACACATTAGTTTCTTTAGTGTCTTACTAATCCTAAGTATTTCTTTTTGCTTTCTGCTATAGTCCGCATCTCTGGAAAGCCCCTCTGTTAGAACGACTTCCACATATGGATTAGCATAACATTGTAGCTACCTAACTAGCTTAATTTTTTATGTCGTTGAGACAACAAAGAAAATATTTGATAGCTTGGAATTCTATTTGGGGAGAATAATTCCAGTTTAATCCCAAGCCAGACAAAGAGTTTCCAATGAATTATTCGTAATTAAAGATCATCGTCATCTTGTGGCCTCAATCGAGATAGAATTCACTACACCTTTCAAGTATACCCTAACGGGCATAGCTGTTGGTGATTCCTTGGTGATGGTGCTATCCGGACAAATGCTTTTTGGAAAAGGTGAGCTTCCAAGACCGCTTGAATATATAATAGTGTGGGTGCCCCTCCACAAGAGTAACCACGACACAAGTTCATCTGAGGCATGTCCACAGTGTCAATCAAATTGATTGAATGCGTATTCTTTTGACTAAGGTTGATATCTTAGGAAGGTCACCTTATATCACGTCAACAGTCGGATGTGTAGCAATTTATGAAGGAAACTTTAGTGTGGATGAATAATGACCACCAAAGAAGAATAACAGGTTAGATACATAAAGTGTATTGAACAAGAAAGTGAATACGAGGTAGAAAATGATTACAGAGGTATTATATTTACTTGGTCGAGCACCAACCCAAGTTAGGCACAAGGTCATTTGTATGTGCTCTTTATATCCCTGGGCTTTTGTAATCAGATGAATTACTCTGCTGCGTTAACGCGCCTCATCTGTCTGAAACAGCTGAAAGTTAATACCATGGATTTTACTGGGATTTGAACTGGTGTAATACGATTCCAGAGACCAAGCTTTTTCCACTGCGCCAACCTCGCTGCTGATTATTGATAGTATTTCCGCGTACAATATTAGGCAGTTCACAGTCTCGAGTGGTATCGCGACCCTCCCCATCTGAGCGTGTTTGACTCAGATTTGATTTTGAGGTTTAGAGAGTCCATCCGGAGTGAAATGAGTAGGTCCTCATAACAGACAGATAATCGCCTGCTCACTAATTCTATAGTTAGTTCTTATTGTTATCTTGTAGATATACAGCCTTGGCCAAAATTTTGGAGCACCAATGAAAAATTGAAATTATGATTCAAACTTATATTTTTAAAGATTAAGAAAATGGGGTAAACATTAATACATCTGTTCTTACAACAATCAATATTTGGTAGGTCCTCTTACCTTTATAGGGGAAGTCGATTTAGCCGAGTGGATAGGCAGCCCGACTTTGCAATCGTAGCACGCGATTTCGAATCCCAGTTTGCGTTCATATTCAGACTAATACCCCTGGGAAAGGTATGAATCCCCACTTTCCCTCCAGCTATGGTTTAAATACTGCATACCGTGTTATCAAAAAAACTAAGCGTGGACATAAAAAATTATAAAAAATGATTGTTCTAGGCATTAAATGACCTATAATGGTTGATATGCCGCACAACACAAACAAACTCAAACTGTTAGCTTTATAACAGCTTTTATTCGTTTTTTCATATTATTGATTAACTTGTTCTAATTGGTAGGATCTATTTTCTGCCACTCTTCATTAAGTTTGGCCTCGAATTCTTTTTGGTGAACATATGTGCATTCTCACTCTTTCCCCTAGATGGGAGCACAAAGTTTCATTGGGTTTTAGGTCTGGGCATTAAGAGAGCCACTCTGTATGTATGAAACGCTAAATAAATATCCCTACCTGTCTATTAACATTCGAGTCATAAAGAGCGATGTGATAAAGTAGTTTAATTTTTACCTCAGAGAGGATAGTCCTATGTAATGTGAGTATAACCCAATACGTTCTTGTAGTGTGTTAAATGGTCTACGTTGTTCCCTTTCGTAAAATAAATAAATAGTTGTTCTCTACATAAAATAATCATCAACGTTGAGATGTTGCACTACTTATGTGTGCCACTGGTCACTGGGTTGGAAGATGAATCGCGCAGTAATATGTTTGCGAGCGTCAGAAAATTGAGTCAATTTGTTGCGCAATGATGTTTACATTATTTCCGTGATGTAATTCTAAAAATCGATATAGTATAATACGATTCCAAAGCCCAAGTTCCTGCACTTTTGCTATCGTTTTATAGATATGCTATCAAATAAAAAATCCCATAATAGGACCAACATTTTAAGAGATTCTTTTGAATTGGTGTTTTTTTTGTTTGTTTTACAGCATATCAACCATTTTAGGTCATTTTTTTAATAACAAAGTATTATACTATATCGATTTTTAGAAAAACATAGCTGGAGGGAAAGTGTGAATTCATACCTTTCCCAAACGGAAGGACTGGGATTCTAACTCGCTTACTACGATTCCGAAGTCGGACTACCTATCCACTCGGCCAAATCGAGTTCCCCAGGAATTCTTTTGTATACATCTTTGTTTTTTAATTAATGGATTAAGAAAAAGGTTAGAATAAAAGCAAAAGATGAAAAAAAAATTGCTTTGATACTACTTGTGTGCTCATTTTGATCTGTGTCTTTTATAATTTGAAGTCTTTTTTCTTTCCAAGAAAACTGCCGTGATTTTTTGAAAGCCGAAAATTATTTTAGTAAACTGCGGTTATATTGACCCCACACAGAGAGGATGCTGCGGGCCCGCAATGATTCAATGTGGAAAATTTGATTTCTTAGAAGCTATTTTTAAAACCAAATATCCCCTCTATCAAATTTCAAGAAATAATACAAATGATAATAATAAAAAATAAACCACTACCGTGTCATACAATGCTAGTGTGGTATTACGTATATACGTTGGGTAGTTTTATTCTGCGCTATATTTCTGTTATACGGTTGGTTTGGCAGCTATTCATGTGTCAGTTGTCTTTGTCTGTTTAATTTAGAGAATATTGAACTATGTCGTCTCTTGCAAATATTGTATAATTTGGTGATTTTTTGTTAATTTTTGGACCACTTTGCTTATATATTTCTTGTTCAGAGAAGTTTGAACAGTTTCGCCTCTTACGTATTTATAATTTGCCGAGGTTTTACCGTTCAGGACACTTTGGTCATATCTGTTGTTTGGAGGTGTTTTATCAATTTTCTCCCTTTTAATTATTGTATAATTTGTTGAGGTTTTAATTTTTGGAACGCTTTGCTGATATTCGTTGTTTTGAAATGAAAAGGGGTAAACTGTTCAGAATCAAATAAAATGTGTCTAGAGTTGAAAAACTTGAGCATTGAACTAAACCAGGATAATCAATCAGATAATTATTCCAAGTAGAAACAGAATGTTTAACACTTGTGTTTTGACTCATTACCCCTCCCCCTGCCGCTTTTTTTAATACCCAATTCATCACTTCTATTTACTCCAAAGATGTAATCTTGTAACAAATTGTTCTGTCTTGGACTAGTATTTAAACCGGATGTGTAGCGATGAGATCAAATCAACCAAACAAAACTAAAAACATGACAAAAAAAATAGGAAGAGATATTTGTTTTCAGTAAAATATGGTATTGATACACTTTCTAACCGTGTAGCTTCCACACCGGATGTTCTGTTAGTGACATATTAACCTAATACCATATGTATGGAAGTTTATAACTAATGTCTGACACTATAGTTTTTATGGGAATATTTACGTGGATGTAAACTTTCTGTGCGTTAGGACCCCCAGTGAAAAACAGGGGGTTTATTTTAGCTAACATCTTCATTATAGATCAAGTGTTCGGAAAAAAATATTACCGGTAGATGCAATAGTAATTTAACATGTCATAAGATTTTAACGAAGAGCTGCCATGTATTGATCTACAGCAATCGCCTTTTTCGCTCCGAATGATTTAACATGGTGCTAAATCAGAAAAAATAAAATGTATAAACATTTTTAGTGTATAAGAAAGAGAAATTACCAAAGAAATGATGTATTGAAAGTCAGTTTTGAGGTTTTTATAATAATGAATTCCTCTAACTATTTATAAAACGATTTTAGCCTTTATTCTTTAATTTGGACATATTATGAACGAATAATGTTCCTTTATTTTATTTTTTTCTCATGACTTAAATCCTGGGGCGGGGTACAAACTTTTGGGCCACCTCTGGGCTTCCATTATTCAAATATATTCTAATTATTCCAGATGAACGAAAACGTCTCTAAGATATTTAATTTAAGAATTATTTGACGAAATACAAAATAAATAATCACTATCATAAAATGAAACAAACAATTGCAGAATTCTACCTCGTTTTATATTTGAAATAGACTTATATTCGAAAATATACGGTAATAGTATAATTGCTGAAAATTAAACCAGAGTTTTCAGAAAATGAAACCTAATTTTTCAAAATACTTCCATGTTAAGAGTTACGACTGTAATGACATAATCATTACAAATCAGTAAAACGGTAATGCAATATTTTATTTTAGAATTATTTAACGAAATAAAAGATGAT
>JAYKTE010244104.1:0-21299 GCA_036873565.1 Xipholeptos notoides | reverse complement strand
TATAATAATAATAATAATAATAATAATAATGATAATAACAATAATAATAATAATAATAATAATAATAATAATAGAAATATTAAGAGTAAAAATAATAATAATAATGATAATGATAATGGTTATCTTATTATCATTATTATTGATAATAATACTAATAATAATAATGATAATAACAACAACAATAATAATAATAATAATAATAATAATAAATAATAATAAAAATAATTATTAATACGAAAAACATAACACTGATATTATTGTTATTAATGAAAAATAAATCATAATAATAATGATATCATGTTAGCAGACAGTAATTATCATAATAAGGATAATAATAATAATTATCATTATGATTATTACTATTATCATATTATTATAGTTATTGTTATCATTATCATTAATATTTATTTTTGTATTACCTTTATTATCATAACTACCGTTATTATTATTAATAATAATAATATCATTATTTTATTTCAATAATGATAATGATATTGATAATAATCATTATTATGATTTTTATTATTAATATTATCATTATTTTTATATCCATAATAATAATAATAATAATAATAATAATAATAATAATGATATTGACAATAATGATAATAATAATAGAAATAAGTAATAATGATAATTATTATTGTTGTTATTATTATTGATACTGGTAATACTACTACCACCACTTATAATAATAATAATGATAATGATAATAAGAATAACAATGATATAAATAATAATGATGTCAACAGTTGAGACAAGAGAAAAAGCAAAGAAATGTCTAAATCCCAAATTTAAATTCCTCTTCGGGCAATCAAAAAAAAAAAAACACAAATGTTTTTCTATAAATATTTTTGAAGGCTGTAGAAACGTTATACAGGGTATTGCAGGGCAACTTACTTATTTTGGAATAATAAATAAAACAAAATGAGCAAATTTCTCTTTTCCTGAAGCAATGAGAAGTAGATTGTCTCAATTTATGAGATCTGTTATGATGATGATCATTATATGAATTCTTACACCGGTCAATTACAGCACTTACATGCTGCTCGTGACCAATTGGCCCCACTAGAGTCAGAGATTATTATTATTATTATCCTCATTATTATTATTATTATCATTATTATTATTATTACTATTATTGTTGTTGTTGTTGCTGCTGCTGCTGCTGTTGTTGTGGTTGTAGTTTTTGTTTATTATTATTACTATGAATTTAATTAAAGAGGATCCTGTCGTATATGACCATTCCCCCTGGCTTCAAAAACTAATCGGATACAGCAGATGACTACTATTTACTGGCTTAAGCATAAACTATCAACCTTTGTGCCAGCTGATTTGTCACTTTCTTTTAGATGTAAAACCTTACTCTTGTGGCGATAGCTGGGGTTTAATGTTGTAAGAACTATTACCAAAAATTAGATTCACATCTTTAAAAGAAAATAGAGTCATAAATTTTAAAGAACACGCCATTGGTAGTGATAGCTGGGGTTTGGTGTGGTAAGAATTGTTAACAAAAATTAGATTGACATCTTTAAAAGAAAATGGAATCTTTAATTTTAAAGACCACAAATCTGGTGGTGATAGCTGGGGTTTGGTGTGGTAAGAACTGTTACGAAAAATTAGATTCACATCTTGAATAAAAATGGAGCTTTTAATTTTAAAGACCACATCTGTGGTGGTGGTGATAGCTGGGGTTGATGCGGTAAGAACTGTTAACAAAAATTAGATTCACACCTTTAAAAGAAAATTGAGCCCTTAACTTTTTAAGATCGTCTGGGAAAATGAGGAAAAATGCCCAATTTCCGCAGCATTTTACTAAGAAAATGGTTTAGAAATGTCACTCATTTAGAAATAAATCCACTTGAAATTGACATTTTTGTATGCAATACGATAAATGGGAAATATAGATATAATACTATTTTTTTCTTTTTCTGACGATACGGATTGTTCTGACAACAGTATGTCTTTGACAGATTACCGAAAAAGAAAAAAAAAATTTAATCGCTATTATTTTCAACTTTTAAAGTCGTTTCTTCAATTAATTTTTGGTAAAAACGTATTTTGTGTTAGTATTTATTATTGTTGTGGATAAGTGATTGGATGTAGTTGTCAATGCCCTAAACGTAACATTTAGTTGAAAATAATATTAAGGAACAAAGAATAAACGCAGATGCAGTTTCCGCCAGCCTCTTTCAGTCTCTGTCTTAGACATTTATAAAGAGGAAAAGTTCATTATGCAAAGAGAGGTGGTGGTGGTGGTGGTGGTGGTAATGATGATGATGATGATGATGATGATGATGATGATGATGATGATGATCGTCTATCGAGAGAGACGATAGAAAGTCATTAAACCATATATGGTCGTCAGACGGCCAACACAGAGATTTGTTTACAGTGGTGAAGGCTTGTGTAGCACCATACACACTTCTTGGAACTGCTGATAACACAAAGTCGGTGCAAGTTATTGCCACAGACTACATGAACAACAGACCTCAGGTTTTTACTTCAGAGTTTTCCTTCTCCTAGATATCTGTCTTACCAAAGACTAAAGAGAAGTATGTTCAACATAATAGTGTCTAGTCTCTCCCCAGTCTCTGTCTAAAACTTATTTATAAAGAGAAAGAGTTCATTATGTAGGGGGGAGTTAAGTCCACCATTACAATTATGTCAAATTCCAACTATTATAACCATCGCATCCCCACAGGTCCAAAATCGACTTATTCTCATAGAAAAAGATTGTGAGTGGGTGAGTGGGTGAGTGATTGAGTGAGTGAGTGAGTGAGTGAGCGTGTGTGTGTGTGTATTTCTAACAGCTTACTGGCTTCTCCAGGTTGAGCCGGCTCCAACTATTTCATATGGTGAATTTCAAATGAACTTGAAATTCACAAGCAGTCCTCAAACATGCATGTATCTACCAGTTAAGGGACCACTATTTAATCCATAGCTGGAAGAAATGTGGGGATTCATACATTCTCCAAGGATATTAGACCAGATGTGAATGTAATGGAAAGACTATGATTCGAACTCGCGCACTGCAATTCCAGAATCTGAGGGCTCAACCACATTCCGTAGTTGCTTCATCTGGTCGTTTATAAGAGGTGGCCCCAGACGTCGATGGTTGCATACTGTGGGATCCATAGAATTATTATTGTGCCTTATATTGCTGTTTTGTTGTTATCATTATTGAGTTCTCACACTGCAGCAATTGCATACTGTTCGTGACTGTGGTTTTCACTGGAGTCAGAGTTACCACAAGTCTCCTCGTGATGTTCCAGCAGAATCCACTCCATCCCAACCAAAGACTGTAGGTGTTCTGCTCGGGTTTTTACACTGCTATATCCAGCTCTTACACCCGGAATCAGCAGAATCTACGTTTCGCCAACAACTGGTGGTGCCTTTCGAAGGTATTGTTATTATCATGGGATTTCACACCAATCACCAGCCACTTGAGCACCAAACAACCAGTAGTTTTTACTTAAGTCAGAGTGACAACAAGTCTCTTCTGAGCTCCAGCAGGATCTGCACTATTGTTATTATTGTAATTATGCGATCTCACTCCAATCGGCAGTGTTTTTTTACTAGAGTCTATTATTCTATTTTTATTATTATCATTATTAGTATTATACGTTATTGAAAATTCAAGTTTTTCAATGTACAGATTCAATTATTTCCTGGTCTACAAAGAGTTTAGTTTCTTCAGAGATAGGTCTATGCCGTCTTAATACTCATTCTTCATTTTCATCCTAAGTTTGGACAATAAAAGCTAAAGGTTTTATGTGCATATTGATGGGTTTTTTGATGTACAGTTTCAAATATTTTCTGATCTACAGAGAGTTTTGTTTCTTCATTGCGAGGCATATTAGAAGGATTCGCTTTTTTTCCTGCACTACATAGAGTTGGGATTCTTAAGAGGGATGCCTATTTGGTGGATTTGCTGTATCTCCTGGCCTACAAAGAGATTAGTTTCTTGAGAGCTAGATATATTAGAAGGGTTTGCTGTATTTCCTGGTCTACAAAGTGTTTGGGTTTTTTTTAGAGGTAGGTCTATTTGGAGGATTTTCTCTGCTTTCTGGCCTACAAAGAGTTTAGTTTCTTAAGACCTATGTCTATTAGAAGGGTTTTCTATATGGAACATAGATACGAAAAATCATAACACCTTATTACATTTTTATCTATTGCATTGCTACAGCCTCCAAATTCATTTCTATAAATTGAACAAACAACTTTTTAGGCAACAAATTTCAAAATCCTACATTTCTTGGTGGGTTTTCTTGCATATACAACCTAGTTGGGTTGACGCAATTCATGCTGACAATAATCACTTCAGTCATATGGCATGTAAACAAATAGTTTGTAGACAACCCAGTTTCTGTTCATTGATTTGAACATTGCGTCCAGAAAGTCACCGTGAACCTTGCGTTGTCAGTTGATTTTATATTACATTTGCATTATATTTATTTCTATTTTATATTTATATTTCATTAACTTTCCTATACTATATTTTTATTATATTATATTTATTTTATATTAAAACATATTATTACTATAAGATAATATAAAATAGATATAAAATATAAATACAAAATAAAACATGTATAACATTATATAAATATAATATAATATAAAAATAATCAAAATTAGATATAATCAAAATGCAAAATAAAATTTAAAAAAAGATACAATAGAAATATAAAATAATAATAAACATAATATAATATGAATATAATATGAAAATAAACAAAATATAACGCAGTGAATCCTGTTATATGCGACCACTCCTACTATCAAAAACAAATGATTGGTCACTAAAGGCTTGTGCGTTACAAATCTACAATCGTTATTGCATAGAAAACACAGCCGTTAATAAAATGTAGTAGCTGACGAAGAGGGTCGCATACAGCAGGATCCTCTGCACTGATATAAAAGAGGTAGTCACTGATGTTCAAAATAAATTGAAAGTTTAAAACAGTCTGTAATTGAGTTTTAAAACACAGGATACTTTTTTTTAGGGGAGGGGGTAAAATTGAAGGTGCCCAATAACTTTTTGAACGCATTTTATAAACATAGCAAGTGCGTTTAGAAAGTATCCGTGCACGTTTCATCCTATTGTTTGTTTTAGAATAAACTGCAGTCTTTCCCAACGAAAATTTCAATTGAATTGGAAAACGATATCTGCTGTTCTTCAAAATGGTTTGGCCATTCAAGACATATTGTAACCAAATTCGTTATGCTTGGTAGGTGCACAGTAACTTTTTGAACGCATTGTAAATGAATAATCTTCTGGTGGCATCTTTTTTTTTTTTTTTGGTTTTTAAAAATAAGTAAAAAATGTTCTCTTTTTTTGTTTTCTTGTTTTTCTTAATGAGAAAAAAGCTTGCATTGTTCAAGAATTTGTTATTTAACAAATATTATGTTATACTGTCCAGAGAGGTTAAATGCGGTTCGCATTGATGTTTTCAAGTCGTTCTTGGGTAACATTGTTGCTCTTAGAGCGCTGTCATCAATGGAATTGCGTTTTGCCCCTTTTTTCTTTTTTTTAAATTATTATGATGTCTTTCGCTGTTTAGGGGGATTTTTTTATTCACTGTAAAAAATAAATAATGAATTTTAATTAAAAAAATTAATAAAAAATGATATATGAGTTTTTTTTTCTGTCATTGCTATTTTGTTCGTTTTGTGTCAAATAAAAATGGATGTCCTTGTGAAAGGTATGAATTCCCGACACTAATCCCGGCTATGGATTAAACAGTGCATATTGTGTTAGTAAAAAAAACTGTGAGGACAAAGAAACGTTAATCAAAATAATTGTTGAAAGGTTGATATGTCAAAAATGAGTAACTTGGTGGAGACCGTCACAGTCAAATCTAAATTATCGGCTCAAAACCGATTAAAGAATTTTGCCAGGTCTGAATACCTTGTATATCCAATTTCAAGTCTTTAGACTAAAAATTTGCTGGGGTGTTTGATAGAGACTTATGGTCCTCACACACACCTTAGGTGGAGAAAGAGTCGAAAAATTATCTATTTTCTAAAATCATTATTCGTCGAAATAACCTCAAACAAAGAGGATATTAAAGTGCATTGAGAGTAAGCGAGAATTAGAAATAGTGCTTGATTGCTACCTTGCTAATTACCTAGTTAGTTCGGTAGATAGATAGATAGATAGATAGATAGATAGATAGATAGATAGATATATAAATAGATAGATAGACTGGACATATAGAGATACACAAATAGATAGTCAGATAGAGAGAGAGAAAGAGAGAGAGAGAGAGAGAGCGGGGGAAGAGAGAGGGACAGTGAAAGTGGTGAAGTAGTAAAAGCTTGGATTCTGGAATCGTATAACAGGAGTTCAAATCCAAATTTTAAACATTACATTCACTTTCAGCTGCCTCGTGCAGGTGAGGCTCGTTAACTTGGGGTATTAACTCATCTAAGTCTAAAGATAAGACTGATTTTTCGAATCAGTCTTGTAGAAGACTAACTCATCTAGGTAAAGGACAACACTCGCCACGTATGTAAACTTACATTTTTCGCATACCGCTGTTATGGTTGTCCCGTTATGTCCTTTATGGTAAAATTTGATAAATTCAAACTGTTCTGTCATTCAATTACTTTAATGTATCAGTGCATCGTTTCCGTGTCAAGTGAAAAGGGTGCCAGTTTTCTGTGTTATAAAATATATAGATTGGATTATAACATTTTCTGACTGGATGGGGGTATCAGTAGGCATATGAGTTGCAGTAAAAGGGTTAACTAATTTCCTTTTTTGGTTTGAGAGAAACGAAGACTGAGAGCTGGATGGAGACAGAGGTGAGGCAGTGAGGGGCTAGAAATATTTTCAAGGGAGACCTCCCCCTCTTCAGAATAGTGGCAGTAGATGAGCGAACGTAAGACTAACTAAAAATGTAGAAATTAACAAAAGTGTTATAATATTTATGGCTGACAGCAAAAAACGCTATGTTATGTTTGTGAATGGATGGGAATGCAATGGGGCCAGGGTTGTTTGTGTATGTACGATCACACACAAGTTTGCGAACGCACGCGTCTGTGCATGTATATATGAGTGTATGCATGTGTGTGTATATATGAGTGCATACGTGCTTGCTTGTGTGTGTCTTTATCTGCAGACTTTTGTGGGTCTGTGTGTATGGACTTTGGTGTGTATCTCTGTATATATTAATGTGTGTGTATACTTGTGTGTGTTGTCTTGTATGTGTCTAGGTATATACATTTGTATGTATCTGTGTGTGAATGTGTGTGTGTATGTATGTATACGAGTATATATGTGTTTGCTAGCGTATATCTGGGCATGTAGATTTTTGTGGGCTTTTTGTTTGTTTGTTTTATTTTACGACTTATCAATCTTTTTACGTCATTTAACACCGAGAACAGTCGTTTTTTTATAAACTATTTTTGTCTGCACGTAGTTTTTTTAATATAATAATATGCACTATTTAATCAATGGGTAGAGGGAATGTTGGGATTCATGCCTTTCCCAAGAATATTAGTCCAATTATGAATGCAAATGAAACGACTGGTATTCGAACTCGCGTATTACGATTCCTAAGTCCGACTGCCTATCCATTGTCTGAAGTGAACTTCCCCTTGTACGTTTTGTGTGTAACTTTTGGTGTGTGTCTCTTTGTAAATACATTTGTGTATCTCCGTGTGTATATACGCGTGTCTGTTGTTTTGTATGTGTCTGAGTTTAGACTATTGTCTGTATCTGTGTGTGTATGTAAGAGTGGGTGTCGGTACCTGTTGATACACGTGTGTTCGCGTTGTGTACAATCTTGTGGGTCTGTGTGTGTACGTGAGTGTATACATATGTTTTTGTTCATATGGGTCTTTTTTATAGACCTTTGTAAGTCTTAATGCCCATATATGTGTGTAGGCGTATGCCTGTGTCTATATGTTTATGCATGTGTGCGTTGACTTATGTTTGACTGAGTGTATATGCTTGTGTGTCTGTAGGTACCTCGGCTTGTGTATATGTGCTTATGAGTGTTAATGTGTTTGTACATGTTTGTCTATGTGTATATGTGCGAATATGTATGCGAATATGAATATGTATGTGTGTATATAAGTGTGTATGTTTGTGTGTGGGTTGTGTTCGAGTATGTGTATATATATGTAGGCTTAGTTGTCGGTGTGTGTCTACACAGGTATGTGTATGTGAGTGTATGTTTGTGTGTAGGAGGTAGAGTATGTATCAGTTCATACATCTATGCTTATATGTGATTTCAAGCACTGATTACAAAAACCCAGGCAGACGAGGCTCGTTAAATCGGGAAGGTAACTTATCGAATGTAAGGATGACACTGATTACAGAAAACCAGATAAATGAGGCCCACCAACTCACTGAGAGTAACCACCACATCTAAGTGAAGGGCAAAATTGATTATAAAAAGCCTGAGAATATGATGAGCATGTAAAACTGGCCTTGTGCCTAATTTGGTTTAGTGGTCGACGAAGTACATTTCATATATACTTACATGTGTGTTTGTGCATGTGTGTGCGTCCATGCACGCGTGCATGTGTGTGTGTGTGTATGAATGATCAGAAGACATGTAAGTGTTTCGACGATGACATAGGAGACCGAGTTAGGCACATCGGGGTACTTACCTCGTAAATGACGTCCCTAGCCGCCGTCTGAAGTTGTGTCCCCTGCGGCATATCGATATGATGATCCCCGCAAAGATTGTCTCCAGAATTGTGCCCTCCTCTCCGCGACCGGTTCTGGAGCGTGTTGTTCGGGAGGGACGGGTCTGACGTCAGAGCTATAGAAGCGTTGGGCAAATAGCTGGTTTGATAAGAAGAACACATTGAGTTCCGTTGTTCGCATTCGCATTTATCACATGGGTTCTCTTCACATATATGCTGAATATTACGTCTACCGTTACAACGTATGTAACACACTGATATGGCTGCCGTTACCGGGACTGATACGAGTACGGCTACCAAAACAATCACTATTAATAAATGAAAATGGATTTTGTCATCCGACTGCATGTCTACAGGGGTTAATTTTTCAGTAGTTTTGTTACTCACTGTCAGTTTAAGAGCAATTGCTGTTGTGGCCGATAGAACAGGGTTACCACTGTCCTTGACCACAAATTCTAGATCATAGGAACCAGTGTCTTCGGCCATGGCAACTCGATTGAAAGACAAGAGGCCTGTGTAATGGTTGATGGCAAATAACTGTTTGTCATTGCCAGAAGTTATTTCGTACTTGAGAAATGCGTTCTCGCGACTGTCGCTGTCAGTCGCCTTCAAGACAGTTATGTTTTTTGTGCGGCGAGGATAATAAACCAGACCCATTGCAAATGGGTTGATATTGGGGAATGTAAAAAAAGGGGCATTGTCGTTTTCGTCTCTCACCTCGATTACGATACCGACAGAATTGTTTAGCGAGGGTTCACCACTATCCTTGACAAAGACATGGAATCTGTAAATGTCTTGAAATTCATGGTCGAGCGACATAACTGCGGTGATGAGTCCCTTATCGGATATCTGAAAAGGAAGGAAATCCTTGCTGTCCGACTGGAGTGAATAGGTCAACTTTCCGCCGAGACCAAGATCGGGGTCTGTCGCGTTAACGCTACCGACAATTATTTTCGATTTTTGGTTCTCATACACCTGAAACCTGTAGGTCTCTTTCGAAAACTGTGGCCTTACGTCATTCACATCGATAACCTTGATCGAAAATTTACTGTCGCTGTGCAAAGGGGGTGAACCTCTATCTTGACAATTGATAGTGATTTCGTGATGGTCCTCAATTTCGCGGTCTACTGAGTTTTTCACGATCACTTTGTATTCTTTTTTTCCCAGACTTTGAAGCTGGAATTTGTCATGATGGAGATCGCAGCCCACCTCTCCGTTCAGGCCAGCGTCGTTGTCGGTTACCATGACGTAAGCAATAAAGCTGCCCACCTCGACGTCTTCGGATATCTTGGCGGTGTTGTCGGTAGAAGCCGAGACAAAATTCACGTCGATTCTGGGGGCGTTATTTTGTTGGTTGATCACATGGACCAAAACCATTGCAATGGAACTCAAAGGTGGTTCACCCCCGTCCGTAGCTTTCACGTATAGCTCATAGGTCATCTCCGGTCCAAGGGGCAACTTCTTCTGAAGAAAGATACCCCCAGAAATTTCATTAATTTTGAAATAAGTCTTTGCCGTACTGGAGGTCTTTGAATTAAACCCATAGGAAATTTTACCATTTTTGCCAGAATCCGAATCCTTTGCCGATAATTGAGCTATTGGGGTTAGGCCATCGTAATCCTCATTCCGGATAGAAATGTTGTAGAGGTTTTGCGCGAACATTGGAAAATTGTCGTTGACGTCTGTAATTTTTATATAGACATCTAGTACGCTTTGTTTAGGGGGCATACCTTCGTCTGTAGCGATAACTTGAACTGTATACATATCTTGAATTTCTCTATCTAGACTGTCGTCTAGGTTGATGCCAAGTTTCGAGGTCCCATCGACGCTTTTTGATACCGAAAGTGTAAATGGTTCATTTAACTTTTTATTTAGCTGATAAGTAATCTGGGAGTTCAACTCCCCAACGTCTTTATCGTAAGCGTTTGGTATGTATTTTTTCATCCCCTTTCGGTCGCCCTCCGAAAATTCGATATTGATCTGCTGTTCAGGAAACTCTGGCTGGTGATCGTTCACATCTTCAATGATCACCTTGATTTTCATTATTCTCATGAAGGTTTCCAACCGTCGGACGGCCACCTTGACGTATCTGAAACATTCTTTGTTGTGCCGGCACAGCTTCTCGGCGTCTAGGGCCTGCGCTGTATAAAGTTTTCCGCTGTTTTTCGAGACCCGAAACAGCTGGGATGTATCGCTCTGTTGGATCTGGTTGAATCGGATGAGGTTGTGGTGCTGCTTGGGCACGCTGTCCATCAGGTGCGAATCGGTGGCAATGTCACCGAGATACGTACCCGGACTTTTGCCCTCCTGCACGTGATATGTCAAGTCATCACCTAGGCATCGACCCAGTACTGCCAATGTTAGAAGCACGCCCACCTGTTTCAGCATACCTTTCGGCCAACTACACACGATCTAGGAAGGGGAGGTGGCTTCCAAGTCAAACGTACACGCGTAAATGAGAAAACCTGGAAAACAAAAGAAAAAGAAAATATTAATTTTATTAATATTCTATTTAGGCTACAGAGCCACAAGTCTATATCACTCTAGATTTTGTTACCTAAACTTAGGGTGGAAGAAAAAAAGGGGGAAAACGAATGCCAATACTCCCATGAACATCATACTATAGGTTTTAAGTCCCACGATTTATTCCCCCTGAAATTTTGGTTATGTGACCTACAGTTAGAGTGGAAGAAAAAGAAAATGGCAAGCAAATGTCAATACTCCTCTGAATATCATATAATAGGCTGCAATAGCAATAGGTGTATATTACTCTAGATGTTTCATTCTTTCAACTTTACTGGAAGTGAAAGAAAAAAAAGCGTAAATCTATTTTCCCTAAGCTCAGATGTTGCACATTTGTGAACATTTGATAATATCAACACAAACTTCAATACAACATACGTTGATTTAAGTGACCATTGTTGCAGAAAATAAAAGGCGAATTTTGATTGGTCATATTTCGAAACAAGCCTAACCAATATTTTAACATCCAATTTGTGGATCAATATTGAAATAAAGAATTAATGTAACCAAATTTAGCTTGGGAAAAGTTACAGAAAAAACATTTTATATTTTCTATAAACAATTTTTTCAAAATTTTGCGCCCGTTGCCTTAAATTTTTTTTACAGAAGAGATTCACAAATGAAATAGAGTTAGGTTGATTTTTAAATTAGTTTTCAAATCGTTTTTTCTGTATTTTAAATGAAGAATACACATATTTGGCTGTTCTAAAAATAATGGCCGATTATAGGTTGTATGTTTTTAAATTGGTTTTGCTAATGATTTTTTTTCCTGTATTTCAGACAGAGAATAAACATTGTAATATTTTATTGGTCAGAAAATGATGGCTGATTTAAGAATATACTGCCTACAACAAGCCATTATTTTCCGAACAACCTAATAATATAATTTTTATTTTCTATGTTAAATAGAGAACCGATTCCGATCACCGAGGAGTTCATCGGTTGAAACCTTGTAAAGGTAACAATGAAAAATAGATGTACTTTTTATGTGTGCATACATTTTTGCGAGACACACTATATTTGTATGCAAATGCGATACACTTTGTAAATAGAAGTTTTAATAGTCTATTCAAGCAGAAACTGTTTTTACTACTAGATTCATTCCAAAATTAATGCCATGTACTTTTTAAAGATAAAAAGCTATGAGGACGGAAGTGGTGTCATTAGAACAAGCAATCTTTTGTGCTCCACACACTACACTAACTTACACTAACTGCATTGACTTCGTAAACGTTCAACAGACCATGGTGATTGTTAATCGGTGTAATTTTTTCTACATAGAGGAATTCAATTATGCATCTCTGCTTCTGATGCACGTCCATGACGGGGGTTGCTTTCTTATAGTCTCACACTCTCAATATATTCAACAGAGAGATTAAACTATTAGGCGATGAATGCATAAGTTCAGTCATCATAGCAATGCAATTTGCAATCCTACTTGATCCATTAGGGCGGAATAAAAAAAAATAGGAGGTATTTTTTTTTGGAACGACTTTCGAATTTGGAAATTACTAAAATCAGGTGTGGACGCAGCAGCAAACATTGGGCAAGCTGCCGCTTCTTGATTAATAGAGGTCAGAGCTCTCTGCGCCTTTGCACCCTTTTCGGCCTGGAGGGTAGACTTTACGTGTTATCAACCAGTAAGTTTTTCGGTTTACAAGAGGTCTTAATATCGCTTACCCACAAGGCGCAAGTCATAACTTTTAGGTAGAGAAAGAATTCCCACAAATTATTCAATTTTAGGCCAATCTGAGTGTAAATAATTCTATTTAAGTAGTACTTGGCATTAGAACAATGGACTGGTGCCGGAAGGAATTTGATTTTTCTGTCTTTGATGATGAGTAGTAAATACCAGAGCTACTTCAAAATACCCAGCTCCCAGCTACATTAACGATATTTTCTTTGTATTATTAAATAATTCGGATGATTGTTCTCACCTCTATTCTTACGTACAAAAGGTTTCTACAGTTATTGTTATTACCCTATACACAATGTTTGTTTATTTGTATAAATTTCTGATATAACGTTTGATAATAAGTGTTATTTTGAATATACAGTCTTTTATTCTAATCTTTTTATAAACACAGTGTTCCATTATTTGTATGAATTTCTTAGATGAGGCCTGATAATTAGTATTATTTAAATTATTCAGACTTTTATTCTCGTCTTTATTGGAATATACTCATTTTTTTTATATCTATGTGAATTTTTTTATATGAGGGTTGATAATTAGCATTATTTGGAGTATTCAGACTTTTATTGTCATCTTTATTGCTATATACACATTGTTTCTGTATTTCTGTGAATTTCTTAGACGAGGCTTAGTAATTCGTATTATTTGAAGTATTCAGACTTTTATCTTATCTCTATTGTTATATAAACAGTAAATCATTATTTGTGTGAATTTATCACATGTGGCTTGACAATTAGTATTATTTAGATTGTTTAGACTTTTATTTTCATCTTTCAGATTTCTTGTGATTTACACAACGTTTTATTTTTTTCAATTTTTTATATGAGGATTGATAATCTATATATTAATTAGTTAGTGCATGGTTTACACTTATAATAATAATCATCAAAAACAGTAATTAAAGAGGAACGAATTGCTTCTTTTGGGGAGTCTAGACTAAAGAAAACTTTTAACCTTTTCCGATGAAAAACTGAAAAAAAAACATGGTTGTTCAAGGTTTCAAGTTGTCTCTTTTTTTTTTTTTTTTACATTTTTTGTAAAAAGTCAAGTTTTTATAGGGAATTTATAATTGTGTAAGTTTAAAATTTTTTGTAGTGTTATTGGAAGTTAGGAGGAGCGAGAAAAGTTTCCTTGGCGTATAGCTTGACTCGTTACATTTCGACGTTTTCCGGAACGTGATATAAAAGTCGAGTGATGCAATTCGGTAGGGAGTTTTCTAACTGTTGTCCTCATTCTTTATTTTTATACAACACAGAAAATGAGAATAACAGTACGGAAACTAGAAACAAAAATTACTATACTCCATCTGAAGGTTTTGGAAAATAAAACAAATTAAAGAAAGCAATAAAGATGAGAACAATAGTCCGAAAACTCGAATCACCAATAAATCAGGCGTTTCTAATTTTTATATCATTTTATCCTTAAATCGGTTAAGTCCTCACAACATAAAAGCAAAATGTTTTTATATGTCGTCAGACAGAAAACAAACTAATTTAATTTAATGCATACTGCACGAATCTGCATAACATTAAACAAGGCCTAGTCAGGCTTCGTCATAAAACATTTCATAAATCACTAAATTTAATCTACGAGGGTAGTCCCAAAAGTAATGACTCCATTTTTTTTATTTTTAACTCGAAAAAAAGAGCTACGAAGACGGGAATGTTACCAATAAACAAGCGACCTTTCGTTATCCAGAATGTATTTTTGTACATAGTGACCACCATTCTCAATCTACTTTTGCCAGCAATGAACGAGGTGGTTTATCTTTGATGCCAAAGCGCGCTTGTCACATCTCTGTCACCACACTGAAATCGATGAACCCACTCCTAATTTTGCTGACACTAACTGCATCAGCTTTGCAAATGTTAATCGGTTCAATTTTCCCCGCGTGGAGGAATTCAATGACGCATCTCTGCTTCTAACGAACGTACATGATAGGGGGTTGCTTTCTTAAAATCTCACACTGCCATTATCTGCAACAGAGAGAGATTAAATTTTCAGGTCATAAACCCATTAGTTAAGTCGTCACCACAATGCAATGCAATTTTTAATCCCCCCTTATTCATTCGGGCTAAATAAAAAAAAGCAGGAGTCATTACTTTTGGAACCACCCACGTCTATAAAAAAATTAGTGGCATTACTTTTTTAACGACTCTCTAAATTTTTAAAACAGTGTGTAATTAAAAGATAAGATTGTTAATTAATCATTTAATAGGACCATTGACCATTGTGGAAATAGCAAACCACAATAGACCAAACCAATGAGCAAGCCAACCAACCAACCAGCCCATCAACCGATAAGCCAGCCAGTCGGCTGGCCGGCCCACCAAACAACCACTCAACCATTGTGCATACCAGCCAGTTAGTGATACAAATCTAAGCAGGTTGTTTATATCAATGATGGTGAATGGTTGCAAGTGAATAAAAAAAATAAAATGAATAAAAAACAAACAAATAGACAATTAATAAAAACGGAGAAGGAACGATATTCATTCATGATTCACCCAACTCATTGCAGCGAAGGGATTTTATCCTAACCTATGGGAAGCTGGCATTTGTTTAAATTTTTTTATGTACACATCGAAGAAACAAACAAATACGATAAGAAAAGAGAGAACGACTGAGTGAAAACAAATAGAAATGAAAAATAAAACACACTTACAACAATGAGAGAGAGTAATATGAATCGATAAACATAATATCGTCGGCTCCCACTCGTATACTTCTTGTTGATGTGAAGAGGGGGGAAAGGCGACAGAGAGCCACTCGCTGTAGATTTTGGTTTTAAGTGGTCGTGGCTGAGCGACAGCCACGCACACTTGGCCCACATCGCTTCGACCACTGCTTAAGTAGTATGAGACAGTCGGTGTCCATGATGTAGGTTACATTGGGTTACTGGTTTCTTGTTTCACCAAGGCCCATTTTGCCACCTAACCGACAAGCGTTCCAAGCTTTTTTGAATCAGTGTTTCCCTTCACTTAGATAAGTTAATCTCACTGAGTTGACGTGCCTCATCTACCCATATTTTTCGATCAGTGTTGTATTTACACCTAGATGAGTTACTACCCCGAGTTAACGAACCCCATCTGCACGACACAACGGAGAGTAAGTGCAATGGTTTTGACTAGTATTTGAAATCTTATAATAGGATTCCAGAGTCCAAGCTTTTACCACTTCTCCACCTTCATTGCCTAACATAAATATATACGTACACCCTTACACACTGACGCACACAGTAACACACAAAAACCCACAGCGTAAAGAAAGGGCTCTACACTTACCTGCGCATACACATCCGCAGAGAGAGACACATCTACACATGCACAAATATAAACATGTCCGTCCACAGAAACACGACAGTGTAAATAGAGAACAATTGAACAATAATTAAGTTTGATTGAATGGAAGTCCGTCTTGTTTACATTGGCATATCTACTTGTTTGCACAATTTGATGGACACAGATTTTGGCACGTGAAGGATATAGCTTGATAAAGGAACAAGAGAATAGCACGTTTAACATCTCACCCTTCTCCCCTTCTCTTTCTTTACCGCTTCCTTTCCTTTCTGTACATATTACTATAGATACATATGTATATATATGTATATATAATGGGATCTATATTCCGACTGTCAAGTCACTTTGGAGATACCGGTTCCTATAAAATCACCAAAGTTAAGCAACGTCCAATCTGGTCAGTATTTAGATGGGTGACCATTTAGGAATATCAGGTAGTTTTCATATAGTTCTATTGCATTCTTATTAGAAATCATCCGTGAGTATCAGTGGGTTTTAATCATGGTTATGTTCCACTGCGGATATCTTATTAGAATAAAATAGATCTATATGGAATCTACCAAATTATCTATTAATGGTAATTATAAATAAATACGATTTATTCATTTATAATATATATATGTATAAATGGAAGTAAAAAGAGGAACTCGGTCCAAAAAGTAAATAGCAGGAGAACAGCATATACTAAGATACCATTATGCGTCGACATCTTAAACCATTTTCAAGACAATGAAACAAATAAAAGAATAGCAGGAGAATAGAAAATACCAGAATGCATTAATACGTCAACATTTTAATGTTTTGGTTACTTGACCATTCTAAAGACAGCAAGTAAAAGAACTGCCGGGAAATGGACAATACGGTGATACCTTAATGGATTGACATTTTAATATTTTGGTCACTAGACATTTTTTAAGATGCGAAGAGAATTAAAGAAAAATGAGTATAAATGGAAAAATGTCACCATAATAAAAAAAGGAGGGGAAACACTGAAGATGGAAGAATCTTCTAAATTAAAATAACACAGATCAAAATGAGCACAAAAGGAGCACCAAAGTCACCCTCTAGCAAGGCCTCGAAATATTCCCAGTATACACGTATATATATATAATAGTATATACAAAGTATTGTTGGGTTTAACATAAATAAACATTGAATAAATAATAAAAAATTGAGAACTAAAGTCCTAATTATCTAAAGCAAAATCTATCAATCTTGATATCAAGCAAGTAAAAAAGAATTGTGGGTGGATGGGGACTATTAGTGAAAATAAAAAAAGGGTCGCCACCTTAACATGGGGAAGCTCTTAACGTCTGATTATTGATAAGAAAAGTCGTCGGAATTTGTGAGGAAATCTAAATTAGACAAAGATGGAGGCGAGAGAAGTTTATTAAGGGGAGATAAATCGATCAAATTTTCACTGACGAAAATTGGGAAAAGGCGGGAATCGAGAAAGATAATTCTTATCTGAAGATTGTTTTCAATTTTCTTTAGCATTCATTTGACGTTGTTTTGTTTCACCTATAGAATTCCGTATTTTTGTTTTTTAATCTTTTTGTCCATTTTTTCTGTGTATTTTTATTTGTTTATTTAATTTGTTTTTTGTTTGTTTTATTTTTTTAACAAGTCGGTTGGTTTAAGCTGGCTTTCGTTTTTTTGGTATTGTTTTTATTTTTTATATTTATTCTTATTTGTCTATTAGTTTTTTGGGGGTTGTTTGTTTTTTAAGGGTAATTTCTTTGCATTTGGAATAAAAAGTTTGTTTTGAATTTTAACGCGAGTTGTGAATTGGGATAACGTTGCTTGGATTTGTCGACTGAAAAATTTGCGAAAATAAGATTTTTTTAACTGATAAAAAGAAAATCTGTGATTAAGGAATGAAATTAAAAAGATAAGAAAAATCTGATTATCAGGAATAAAAGGAATAAGGAAAAAAATCAATTTTTGTTTTTTCCTTTTTCCACATTTTTGGATTTTTTTCTTTTTTAGGTTTTGGGTCGGGGTTGATTTTTATTCTCATTGTTTCTTTTTTCTTCTTATTATTTTTCATTCTTTTTCTTCTAGCCTTCTTCTTCTTCGCATTCTTCACCTTCTTTTTCTTGTATTCTTTATTTTGTTGTTCTTCTTCCTTCTTTCTTTGCTGCTATCTTCTTTCTTCTTCTTCTTTCCTTTTCTACTTTCTTCTTTTTTCTTCTTCTCTTTTTCTTTCTTTTACTTTTTTCTTTTTCCTGATCTTTCTTTGCTTATTTCTTCTTTTTTCTTTTTTTTCTTGTTCTTTCATTTTCTTTTTCGCTTTCTTCTTTGTTTGTTTGTTTCTTTCTTCTCCTTCCTCATTGTTCTCTTCTTCGTTTTACTTCTTCTTTCTTTTCCTTTCTTCTTCTTTGTTTGTTTGTTTCTTCTTTGTTTATTTCTTTATGTTCTTCTTTCTTCTTTCTTCTCCTTGTTTCTACTTATTTTTATGTTTCTTTCTTCACTTCTTTCCTCTTTTGTTTTTCCTACTTTTTCTGTCTTTTTCTTCCTTCTTTTCTTCTTTCTTTCTTCTTTGTTCTTTGTTTATTTCTATTTCTTTCTTTCCTTCTCTCGTCTTCTTTATTTTTCGTTTTTCTTCTTATTTCATATTCTTTTTCTCCTTATTCTTTTATCTTTGACTGTTATAAACCTTCTTATTCTTTCATTTCCTTTCTTGTTTTTTCTTTATTTTTCATTATTTTTTCCTTCGACTTCTCTCTATTTATTATGTTTATAACTTTTCCTTCTCATTATTTCTCTTTCTTCTTTGGTATTTTTATTCTCTTTATTCTACTGTTTTCTTATTATTCTCCATTTTTACAACCTATTCTTCTTCTTTTTCTCTTTTTTTTCTTTTTCTTTTTCTTTCCGTTTTCTTTTTCGACTCCATTTTTCTTTCAGTTTTTTTTTGTTCTTTTTTTATTCTTATTCACACTCTTCTTGTTCTTTTCTTCTTTTTCTCTTCTGTTCATTTTCTTCGTCTTTTCTCCTTCTCTTATCCAGCTTTATTCTTTGCCTTCTTCCTTTTTTTCTTCTCTTTCTTTTCTTCCTCCCCTTTCTTCTTTTTTCCTCTTTTTTTACAGTATCCAACTTTTTCTTCTTCCTCTTCTTTTTCTTCTTATTCTTCTTTTCTATTTATTTTTCTTCTTTTTTCTTCCAGTTTTCTACCGTTTTCCTCTAATTATTTTTCTTCTTCTTCTTCTTCCATTTTTCTTCACTTTCTTTTCTTATTCTCCTTTCTTCGTTTTTCTCCTTTTTTCTTACAGTTTTCTAATTTTTCTTCTTATTATCTTCTTCTTCCTTTTCTTTCTCTTCCTTTTCTTCTTCTTTTCGTTTTCCTTTTCTTCTTCTTTTCGTTTTCCTTTTCTTATTTTTTCCTCCAGTTTCCTTCATTTTTCTTCTTCTTTTCCTTCTTACTTTTCTTGTTCGCTTTCTGTTCTTCTTCTCTTTTCTTCCTTTTTTCACCTTTTTTTTCTTTACAGTTTCATACATTTTCTTTGTCTCTTCTTCCTCTTCGTTTTCTTCTTCTTTTTCTCCTTTTCTTTTTCTCCTCTTTCTTTACTTTATTTTTTCATCTTATTCTCCTTTCTTTTTGTTTTCTTTTTTACTATGGTTTTATTTTACCTATTCTTCATTTAAGAAACAAGAATGTTTTCAGACATATTCTTTATCTTCTTAAACACATAAATAAATAAAAAATAAAATCCTCCCCCCCAAAAAATGATAAATTCTGTGACTCCAAAAATATTCTCTTCCTAGAGCAAATTTTAATAAAGACCAATTTATGAAAAACTCGAAGCCTCATTATTTTAAATATGGTGACTTTTTGACATCATTCTTTATTTTGGTTAAGAAAGCTAGGAATGGAGAAAAAAAATCAGGAATGGTAAATATAACACAAAATATAGAAAACAAAACGCAAGAGTCATGTTGATGATTGGCAAATTTTATCTATTCAATCTGTATGATGAGTATTTGTGCATGCATTCATTCTCAATAGGGCGTCTTAAAAGTTGAAAAATAATGACGTATAAAGGAAAATGGCTTCTGGTCATGAAGATAGATTTTCTTTTTTTAAATAAACTGTTTAACGATTTCTAGCACGAAACTGCTATGCGGTATGATATGAAGTTCGACATACCAGTTCCCAATTTCGAATATAATACTTTAAGAATGCTAAAAAGCAACATTGTCTGAAACGTTGTGACAATAGCACTATAGATTGTAGACGAATATCTTGAATGGAGATAATCAAAACACATCCAACAGATTCAGTCAGTATCATAGTGAAAATATCTAAGACAATGAGAGTAGAAGGCGGAATAAGTTCAATGAATATATTAACCAATATCCATGTAATAGTTTTATACAATATCCAGTGTGAAGATATCGGAGAAAATGTAGAAATCTGAATAAGTTAAATGAATGTATTAAAAAAGACTCATCTAATAGATTCAGACAATACCCAGTGTGAATATATTGAGTAGGATTAGAGTATAAATCTGAATAAGTTAAATAAAGATGGCTTAGGTTTTGTTTAATGGTATATAAAACTCAACAATCGTCAAAAGTAATGTCCCCCTTTTTTTAATTCAGGTTCAAGATCATTTAAAAAGCTTTCCCAAGGCCCGAATAACCTTTATGTCAAATTTCAACTCTGTAAATTAAAAATCGGCTGAGGAGTTTGGTAGGGACTGATTGTCCACACACAAACACGCATACACATTTTCACTTTTATATACGGTGTTCCAGCAAATTGGAGAGAAGTTAACATATTTATCACATTAAAAATATATTATACACACAAACACACACACACATATATATATAATTTTATAAATAAAGTGTTTATATATATATATGTATATGTATATATGTATGCATATATGTATATATATATATATAATCTCCATTGAGATTTTCTGTATACCCTGTTTGTCTTAATATCCCTTTACCATTTGATTCCAGATCCTCTACAAAAAAGTATTCTCCTGATGATCCCGATGGTGAAACCCGGTAGAGAATACATTCTTTTATTAGTAATAAAGCTCTACTACAGTATTGAGCACTCTTTTTATTCATTTACCATATTTTTCTTTCGTATCTTA
>JAYKTE010244103.1:0-30962 GCA_036873565.1 Xipholeptos notoides | reverse complement strand
AGGAATAATCTGCCTATATCTGAGATAAGGTTCCCTGATATCATATATATATATATATATATACATACACACAAACACACCATTAATATACCTCAGACTGTTGACTTCCTCTTTTGGTAGAATAAAAACAATTTATTCCAAGTGACTGACTAAAGAATTCCTATTCAAATTCTAAGAAGATTACTGGTTACAACAGAAAGCACCTGAAGAAGATGACCAGTTAGTTAGTAGAATAGCCAAAACATTTCAAATATGGCATGCAAGATAAGTAAACATGTTGAGTAGATACAAGTGGTAGAAATCATATTTGGACTTAATCTACACTAAAGTACATTTGTATATATAACACTTGGCCATCCAAGCATCATACGTTCTGCAAATCTAGAAGTTTATTCAATGATGATTTCCTCTGATAAACAAAGAGAAATCTAAAACAATCAAATCATTTTTAAGATGGACTTTTTTTATAGATTTTTTCTTTAAAAGGTTGGTATAAAATATCTTTATGAAAAGCAAGTTTCAGTTATTTTTATAGTTTTTCAAAAGTATTTTTTATAAACCAAACCCTTTTTCTTTTAGTATTTTAAGGAGATATTTCCTTTCTTTCAGAGGAAAGAACAAGTAAGGTTTGTTTTTCAAATTTTTTTGGTTTTTAAAAATATCCTTGATAAACTATAGTTTTAGTGACATTAAAATGAAAATTTTAAAGAATTTCAAAACTTTACTTAATATTGTCAGAGTTGATATTTTTTTCTTTTTATGTGGCAAAATTAAAATTTTAGAAATCATTCAAGATTTTATATGATGACTTCTAAAATGTAGAATTAAATAAAACAGACATTATCATGAAATATATTTTTTAAATATTAATAAATTTCAATTATCAGACAAAATAATTATCAGATATACTTTTATTAAAAAGACAGGGATAAAAAAAAGTCAAGTTAAAATATTTTTTTAAATATTCTTTAAAAATAAGATTTAGCCATAAAATCAATATGTCTTACTTTTTGATTTATCGGTATTCACATAAAATGACAATGGTGTGTATAAAATCTAGCAATTTGGTCAAACAGTTGTTTGTGTTCATCTAAAGCCAAATAAGAATACATAAAATTCTATGCCCCACCCCCCAAGATTAAACTTGAAATCAGCAAGTCACTTGAAGAGAGATTGAGAGAATCTTCTACCTTCAAGGTTATTCATTAAGAAAAACAACAAGGATTGTGACTAAAACAAAATTCAAGACTGTAAATCAGTGTACAAAGAGTAAACAAGTTTTTTTTCTCTCAGTCTTATTTAAATGAAGAAATTTTGATGGGAGTTGATAAATTCTGATACTAAAAACTTGATTTCTAAAATGCATTCATTTGGAAGAAAATAATTTAAAAACTGAAGAAAAAATATGCACCAAAAACTATTTTTTCAATCCAAATATAGACAGTGCATGTACTGAAATGTTTGCATTTTCCTAATTTTATTTCAAACAAATAAAATTGATTATAATTAGCACTCAAACAGAATTTATCTCCTTCCAAATAGAATTCAGATGACTCAATATAGTTTTCTTTGAAAAATGACAAAAATAAAACTGCTTGTTATATGACTGTGATTACCCGAGAGAAACATATTAAAATAAATTTAAAATATTATAAAAAGAAGCGTTTTATTCTTCATTAGTATATTCACCCGGGCAAGAAAAATAAGTATTCTATAAAAAGGATATCATTTAGTTTATAGCAAATCAATCTTCCTGATATAGACAAATAAACAAAGCTATTGAAATTATTTGAAATGCAACATTTACCTACAATGAATGAAAGTAAACTGATATAGAAATATATATATACACAATTATCTCAGGAATTTGAGGTACTGTAAGGTTAGAGAGAATAATAAGTTTTTTTTTCTCTCTTTCTCTCGGTTGAAATTATCTGATATATTTTCCAAAAATGCCATTCTTTTTGAAAATAAACAATAGAGTTTGATGTTAAAATATTTGTTTATGATTGTTTAGAAATATATTATCAATTGATAAAAATAGATTGAAATTAATGACTATCAATTTATGTTATGTTTGAAGCAAATAAAAAAAAAACACAGAAAAATTGTTTTAAAAGTACAATGAAAATCTTTGGTTAAGAGACTATTGACATTTCAACTGGTCTCATGGCTAAGTTTATTTTAAAAATCTCTTAAACTAAATCAAATTAGATAATCTTTAATAAGTAATGCAACTACTATTCTAATAACAACTTGTTCTATGAAGAAAAATGTTTTTCAAAAATAAATCCCCTCACCGAAAAAAGACTCTAAAAGTTCATATACTCTTATTAAATACTGTCAAATCAGTTCCCACCTTGACTAGGTAAATAATTCAGTCAAGTGCAGAACTAAGATTTGACACAAGGTCAAGTAACTAAAATAATAAAACTTTCATTTTAGTGTTGAAATTCGATAAAATGAGTAAAAACCTGTCAATAAAACATAAGTCAAAATATTGATACTCCATTCTTTTAAGATTTAAAATCTTTTTTTGCAACTTTATAAGTATTAGTAAATAGAATTAATTACAAAGCATTATCACAATATTAAAGAAATGAGAAAATAAATAGAAAAATTTTAGTTCATTTCTTTTCTTTTTTTTAAAATCAATTCAATCAAGAGAATCTATTTCAATAACTGTAAAGGTTTCCAAATTTCAGAGACATTTAAAAGCATTTATTTATTTGTAAATTTTCCTCTTTATATATCTAATTGTGAGATGAAAAACTTGTGAAAATCTTAAGACTTTTTTCCCACCGAGTTTCATCCTAATAGAAATTGAATCATTAACAAATTCTAAGTTCATCTGGTAAAAGAAAATTTCAAATGTTATGACCAAATTGAATCCAAAAAAAAAAATGACCAAATGTTGACAAACGTATATCTAGTTTCATTTTTATATAAAAAAAAAAATTGCTATATTCATTAGACTTGCCAATTTTAAAATACAATCATGATGATTGACAAAAAGCAGAAAACAAAGAATCATTTATAGAGATCTTTTGACAAAATATGAATAATTATGTCAACAAAGAGTGTAAAGAAAGTTGTCTAGGTTTAGACAATTCAAATTCGACAGCTGCTCAAGTCATAAAACCATTATTTAAAAATCATAAACATTCCAAACATCTTGAATAAAGAATTAGGAATGGAGTAAATGAATTAAATCACTTTCAGCTTTGGAAAACAAAAGATTTGTTTTTTAACAAAAAAAAAAGAATGTAAATATAATTATCTTTTTGTGTAAATCTTAATTTCTAATAATAAATAATTTTTTCATAGACTACCAAATTATCAATTGCATTAGTACTGGTTTTGATGAATCATTATTTAACCAGAAAATACAAAATTGCAATATCTACTAATAACAAATATGTTCTACTTTTTGGCCAAGTATATATGTATGGTGACCGCCACTTCTTTACAGAAAAATGGCCAACCCTCACGACATGTCTGAATACAAATGAGTCTGCATGTAGTTATTTAGGCAGAATTTCATTATTCAAATGTGTTATTAAAAATAATTTTTATTTTATTTTTAATATTTTCTTTTCAAATTTTTTTTGTTTGCTCTAGTCCTGGAGTCTCATGTTTTATGTAATCCTTGAGTTTTCTTCTGACATTTTCTATTGTCCATGACCATATTCAAGGTTGTATGACATTTTAGTCTATTTTATTGTAGTTTATGTATTTTTAGTTGTGTTTAATTTTTTCTAATATTTTAATAATAATAAAAAATATTTTTTTAATTTAAAAAATGGGAAAAATCATTCGAAAATACATCCTCAAACTAAAATTAAATATAACTCAAACCACATAAACGACTTCAACTCTACAATACAATGGAGTAAAATGTCATATAACCCTGAAGATGGCCGTGGACAAAAACTCGGTGATTACATAAAAACACTAGACCTCAGGATTACAACTTTTGTGAAAAAAGAAAAATTTGAAAATAAAATATTAAAATTAAAATTAAAATTCTTTTTAATAACGCAATTGAATATATATAAGATATATACTCGGTCGAGCACCAAACCAAATTATATTGAATATATATATGTATGTGTGGATGTATCTCTTGTATAAATCTGGTCATTAAATGGATGAAAAAGTCATAAAAATACAAAATATAAGGAATTGAATTCAATAGTTCATTTAATTATTTTTTTTATATAAAACTTATCTTTAAAAAATGCATGAATATTTCAATAATTTTTATCAAATTAAAACAAAAATTTTTTATATTTCTTTTTGATTACATCAGATTTGTAATAATTGCTACTAAATTATTTTGAAAGTAAAAAAACACTGTTTACAGTTTAAGATTTATTTGACCAGAGTCTACTGTCTCGATTTGAAATATGCCCAGTCTGAGGTCAAGGTGGCACCTAACATAGTGCCACTGTCAGAATAAAACAAGATGATAATTTAAGATTGGAGGAAGTCAATGCCACAATCAATGCATGCTTATAACAAAAAGAACACATGAAAATACAAAAGAGGATTGCATTAAAGAAGAAAGGAAATTCTCAAATAAAAATGACAGTATTGATTGGCTATGAATATGTCACTGGATGAAAGAGATTAACAGAAATTTCTTTCTTTTTTTCTAATCAAAAATATTGCCTACTTGTTGATTGACCGATTAAAAAGAATGAAGAGTAAATAAGAGAATGAAAAAAAAATTAAGCTAAAAAGCAGTTTATTTGTTTCTTCTAAATCAACTTTATCTTTTGTCGATCCACTAAGACTATTATAGATGTAAGACTCGTTCATGTAAAGCAAACTTAATTTGGAAACTAGTTTCTCCATCTCTATACTGATAATTGAGAGTGATTATAAAAGTTTTCGATAAATTTGAAAAGTCAAATGAGAAAGATTTATCAAAGCTGAATAGGTTTATTTCCTAACTAAGCAAACTAAGCTAAAATATTACAATAGGCCTATTTTATACAAGTTTGACTCATTTACTTTTGCTCATAGTATAGGACATTCTTACCTCTGTTGGTTTTGAGAAAGACTTTCATTAAATAAAAAACATTGTTTTCGAAATTCCTCCATTTCTTCAAGTGTGGCATTAGCCACTAACAACAACCTTTTCTCACATATGATCAAGGATAATTGGTAGATAACACCTTAGTAACATGTGAACCATACAGATAATTGTAATCTTCAGTATGATCACAAGATTTGCAAGTAGAAAACAAAAAACAAAAAAACAAAATGAAAACAAGAGCAAAGCAGATAAGAACAATTATTAATCTTGCCTCAACCAATAAAAATTGACTTTTATTTCCTGATAAAGATTTTCACAAGTAAATTTAAAAATAAAATAGAATATTTTTGTTGTGACACTTTTCAAGATTTGTTCTATTTCAAGGTAAATAGGAATATTGAAAAATTTTAACAGAAATGACACAAATTCAATAAGTTTAAATAACTGGAGGGGGGAATAAAATTAATATCCTACTTCTGTTATATATCTTTAATAATAAGGAAAATTCACAATTTTATTCAATCATTATCAATCATTATCAATAAAATCCAATTATTCATGAAAATTAACCTTTTGAATTGATATTTTATTGTTATGAATAATAACACAATAGAGAAAATAATGAATTAATTTTATATGATAAAATTAATTGCAAAGATATTCTTCAGTGACATTCACAATTCAAAATAGCTTGCTCTGTCGAAATGTAAAAGTAATGATTAAATAGGGTATTGTCCAAGATTTTAAAAACTAGAGTTTCTTATTGCTTCTATTTTTTCATAATTTATAGTCTAGATTTACTAGCACCTATTTGGAGGAATTTTTAATTGAAACTCTTGAAAATCAAATAGAAAATTTAAATTTATGCATCTTCTAAAAAGTTCTTGGAAAGAATGCTCCCTCATTGTATCATCCTCAGCCTTCATTACTATTTCAGGTCTTTATTTTGATTTTCAAAACCTGGATTCCGAATTCATGAAGAAGAAATTCTCAAAATTTATTTATATTTTAAGTTGTGATTTTACAATGGATGGGTTTATTTGGAAACATTTGTTCTTTTGTTTTATTTTCAATTCCTTTGAAACAGAATGGAGAGAATACAGAGATTATTGGATTTGATTTCATCAAAATATTTCTTAGCAATGAATGAAACACCAAAATTGAATGCTTTTTAAGAAATTGTAATGAAACTTGAGCTACAATAGAGTGGGAATTTCTAGATTAGATAAATTGAGGGGTGGGATCTAGGAGATCGTTTCACTGGTTCTGCACAACTTGGATTCAGATTTATAATTGCTTTGATGTTAAAACAAATTTGCCAAAGTAAACACAACCGTATGCAACCTTAAATTATTGCATAATTATAACTTCCATTGGTAACAGCTTTCCTTTCCTTGATAGGAGATATGTTGAACATAAAAGGAAACACAAAGCTCAAAATCTCATTTATTATCAAGCAAAAAAAAAAACAAATCAAATATTTATGTTTCATTCATATCAATGTTTTCCAAATAGATTGTCTAAAAAAATATTTCAATCTGTGATTGGAAAAACACAAAATTGTAATAAAGCAAAGAAAAACTGATTGACTCACCAAAAATTGGCATATTGATCGACAAACAACCCCAGTTCCATAAGAAAACTATCTGGAATGCTTGGAAGAACCATATTGTCTGTAGGTGGTGGTGGTTGTGCAAATGTCATTCCTGATGAATTGACCAAACTTGTATTTTTGGATATTTCACTTGCCTCAGAAGGATTTTCAACCAGTTCAGTCAGTTCGGGCATTTTCATATGTTTCATCTGTTCACGCTTCCGAGCAAGATTATTCTGAATATACAAGAAGATAAAAATGGAAGAAAAACTAGAAAAATAACTGACTTCAGCAAGAAAATGCTTGATTAAATTGCTCATTAAAAATAAAATAATCTTAAATATTAGAAACTAAGGCTAAAAAACATAACATCTTTGGATTGATGTCAAACCAATTTCATACACACACTCATATATGTACACACTCAAACACCTTGAGTCTCTCTATATCTTATTTCACTCTAATTTCATTTAGACATTCATCTAGTGAAACAATACAGAAATGCATTTTTCATCCTGTCAAAAACATGAAAATATGGTGTCAAAGTCTTAAGAAATATCTTAGACAATAAATGATTTGATTTTGTTGATTAAGTTTGAAATCCTCATTTCTGATTGAAAATCGTAACCCTACTTTCAATTAGGAATAACATTTGTTCCTTTCACAGGAAATATAAACAAAATGGAATATTGTTCTTACACAGGAAAAATTCACAAAATGCAATATTTGTGTAAGAATTATGTACCTGCCAAAAAACATAAGAAAAAAAAAATACCACAAAACAAATTAAAATCAAAAGTTCAGAAAATGTGTATGTTTGACCTAAAAGTTTTATCTCTCCTCCAATTATCCCCCAAAACCAATTACAATTGTCCTGAAGAATTAAATTTTAAACAACAATTTTTTTTTCTTTCCACAAAATGCATCGATTCAAAACAAAAACATTGCAGATCAACTAAGAAACTCAATTTCAGAGAATTAAAACTGAACTGTTTATCCGTTTCTTTAATAAAAAAAAAGAAGAAATGAACTGCTACATTATAGTTCAGTGATTATCATTTAATAGAACGAATAATGAGTGCCCTTCCTAATTCTTTATATTCAGATGTTAAACTCAACTCCCTTCCAAATATTCTCAACCTGCTTTTTATATTTGTTCTTAATTTTTGTAATGTCAAATGGAAAAACAAAACAAAACAAAAATTGATTGATGAAAATTTTTCAGTTATTTCAATCTTTTCCCTTCTCAAAAAATTTTTAGAATGAAATTATCAATGGCAACCTTTCATTATATTTTTTAGTTAAAGCTAGAAATACATCATCAAAATATTTGATTTTCTTCAATTTCATTTTATTTTAGAATGACTTAAATTGTTTTTTTTCGTCCTTTTTTAATGCTACTGCTTATATGTGGTCAAACATCATTTTTTATTTATAAAAGGAAATTATATATATATATATATATATATATATATAAAAGAGAGAGAGAGAGAGAGAGAGAGAGAGAGAGAGAGAGAGAGATTTAATTTTTTTCTTCTTTCACAGAAAAGATGACAAATATTTTTCCAAAATTAAAAATAATAATAGCATTATCCCAGCTGGGCATTATACAACCAATACAAATACATATTTTATTATTCAAAGACAAAGTTGATCTACTAAAAACCTAAAAGATTATGAAATAAATTATAATCAAACCCCCAAAAATTATTTTCACTTTTGATTTTTTTTTATTCATTTATTTTAAATAAAAAGCAATTTTTTCTTGATGTTTCTTCAAACATCCATTGAAACTCTTATGATTTTCCATTCCCTCTTTTTAAGAAGAAATAAAATAAAAAAGTGTGGTCAAAATAGAAAAAAACTTGGTTTGATAGAAAAGGCTTTAAAAGGTTCAGATAAGAAATCTACCTTATTTCAAAGTGTGGAATCTGAAAATTCAATCTCAAGATTTTGTTGATTTTCTTATAAAATAGACTTCCCTCCTGATAACTGTATTTGAAGTTTTGTCTCCAATTTTCTATGCCATGTGCTATTTATTTAGGATAGGTTTTCTTTAAAGAAAGGAAGGTTTTTTGTTGTTGTTTTTTTAGTTAAAACGTTGCTGCTTTAATGTTGAGAAATAATGTCAATAACTTGCGATTTATTAATGAAAAAATCAAATCAATTTATAAATTCAGAATTCATTGAGATTTCTTAGTTTACAGCTTTTGTCATTTTTTACAATTTGGTGTGGCCATTTTAAGAAAAATATACATTGGCTAGAGTCTCCTCCACCATAATCATGCCAGGTTTGGTCATGGTTAGTCCAATGGTGTGGGCTATAGGAGTGTTGTACACACAGACACATATGAATGCTACTACTCTCTCTATATAGACTAGTTTGAACATACTGGTTGAGAGAGCAGAATAACTAGTTAGGCACATAGCCACTTTAACATGCCTGTGTGGCATATTGAACCACCACAGGCTTTAGAAATTGCTAGTTCTTCCTTTTTAGCATCCCATTTTGGAGGCACCTCCGGCACTGGGAAATAAACTCTGCTCTGTCCCTTAAAATTGAGTGTAGGTGTATTACCTATAAAGAATGCCCAGAGAGAGAGAGAGGGAGACAGACAGACAGAGACAATGAGAGAGACAATGAGAGAGAGAGAGAGAGAGAGAGAGAGACGGCAGAAAATATTTGCCAAATGCCAAAATCTTAATTAGAAATTTATAACAAAATGACAAGAATTAAAATATCTAACAACAACAGCAGCACTAAAGTCATTGACCCAACAACCATTAAGGTTGGCAAATTTAAAATATTTGTAGACATGCAGAGATTTTTCTCTAAAGCTCATCAGAGAGCACAAATAGTATGCTCTGATTCTTGACAGAAATGCTTTAACAGCACTTTACTCCAACGCAGTGGGTCTGTTTTTTGTGTTTTTTTTTAATTTCATTCCCAATAGGCTGTATAGGAAACTAAAGATTTTAAGAGCTAATTCATTCAAACTCATTACTCATTAATCAAGAATTTATTAAGTGAAAACTCTTTTTATCATTTAACGAATTTAGAGCTTCCCAACCAGATATTTTATAAGTTTTAACCAGTGTACACAACAATTCAATTTTAAAATAATTCAATATTTGCATTCAATTGGCTTTCATTCGAAAATAAAACTTGCTTATATATCATTTCTTTGATCATTTACTTCTAAATAGTATATTTTACTTTTTATCATTTGATAAGCGAGTGTTGTGATGTAGTGGGTGAGAATCATGGTGTGGTGAGTGAGTATGTAAATGGTTGGATTTGGAAATTCTAATAATTCTAACTTCAATTGCCAGTCCAAGCATTATGTTCACTTTCAGTGCATGTGGACTGATAGGCCTAAGCAACTCATTCAGATGAAGGCAATTCCAATAGCAACAGCATTGAATCCGAAAGCTAAGCAAATGCAGCTAATTGATGCCATGCCTTATCATAAAGAAGGAAAGTTTGAAGAAGAAAAACAATCGTCAATTTTTTTTTAATCACAGTTTGGGCTAAACTGAATAAATGATAATTTTTCTATTAATGAAAAATCAAAGGCCTTTGTTGTATAACTTGAAGGGTTCCAAACAAAATGAATAAATAAAGGGGAGGGATACACAAGTTAAGAAAGGTTAAGAACCACTGATTAAGTTCTGGCCAAAAACACAAACAAGAAACCAAATCGAAAATATATGCACTTAAAAAATATCTTTCAAATCATCACATTACGTTTTGTTTTTTTTGTGGGTTTGTTTGGTTAGAATGAAGTAAAAATAAATACAAAGTATAGAAATTTTTTTTACAATTTCAAAGTGTCATAGTATTTAGAAAAGAGCATATATTCTTCTATGCCTCATGGTCTTGGGAGTTATTGATTCTGACATGTTATTTAGTCTTTAGCTTACCTCAGATATACATTTACTTGCTCAAATGGAATTTTGAAAAAGAAGTAGATATTGAGTTGAGTAAACTTTTTTTCGGATTAGAATTTCTTCAAGTTATCTTAGATGTATGGATAAATTATTTTTAAGAGGAAAAACATTTTAAATTGTAAAAGTCGATTATATAAGTAGAACTTTATTTTTGACAATTCTCAGGCCTAATATTAGTTGATTTGCAAATCATTCAGTTTGAGGTCTCAACAAAATGTGCTTTCTGCATGAATTGATTACCAATTATTAATTATTTGATAAACAAATAAACCAAACATTTCCCATAAGTTTTGTTTTCAATCTGTACTTCTATGAAATTTCCTGAAAACTTGGATAAATTCCTAACCTTAAAATAGAAACAGTAATTCAAAAACAGAGGTTCAAATAAATCACAACAATAAAACAATTTCTTTTTGATCCTTTCAGATTGAAAACAAAAAACTACAAAAAAGATTAGCAAATATCTATACACATTGAATTTACTTAAAGATCCCAAATTGTGGCCAAAGCCAAATAGAAAATCTATTGAAAATATTTTACAATTCTGGTATGCTTTCTTTTTACTAGTTTACATAAGGTGTGGTCTGTGTGCTTTATTTCATTTTATTTTCCTTTTTATAGAAAACTATTTTTATGCTCTGGATGTTATAATAGGCTTTGCAAGAACCTACCTGAAAGTAGGTCAAGAATAGTTTTCAACAGACTGACTTATGTCTTATATAAGATACATTTAATCTCTACAATAACCAAAAAGACAGAATAGAGCAAATTGTAAGATTAAATAAGTACTATAGAAAAAAAATGATTTAAGTCAATTTTCATAAATCTATTCAAGGTTGTCTATCTGAATTGATTGTAGAAAAAACAATCTTCACAATAAAATTTCAATCAGATTATCGAATAAACTTGTTTGCTTTTCCTATTTTTCATCAAAGCTTAAAAAAACAAATCTTTTGTGTGTTTCGTTTTGTTATAAGAACACTGTTTCTCTGTCATTCGTTTCCATAATTAAGTCAAGGATTCAGTTTGCAAGTGGATGAAGGTTCCAGGGACTGAAAAGTGAGACCCGAAAAAGCCAAAGGGCATATTGGTTGAAGAGTTGCATGTATAACAAAAAATATGAGAATCAAATCCAGATCATGCGAGTACAATGTTGTTTACTAGGAAATCTCAGAGTAAAGTATACACTTTATTGGACATTGTAGAGTATGATAAAGAATTTCAGTACAATATACACATTATTGAGGCATAATGACCTTTTTTTACTAAAGTGGGGTAATTTGTAGGTAGGCATAATTATAAAGCACAACTTATGCTTATCTTTATTAAAATGTGTATATACAGACTCTACTCTAATCTCTCAGTATGGTCAAACAAGGTCTTTAATCCGGCCCACATAGCTCGTGAAAAACGTAAAAAATATTTAGTAAAATTTTTTTAAATGTAAATGTGTGAAAGTAGTAGTTTGATGTTTTTTCTAATCCTAATGAATAATGACAGAGTTAAAAGGATTTTCAAGTGTTAATTTTTCAACCAAAGATTCTGCACAGATTCAGACTTAGGAAATAAATGGCCTGTAAACTCTGTTTTATAGTTATTCATTCACTGTTTCTTGGTCAATCTATATTTTCTAATTTTGGCCCTAAAAAGTCAGCAATATGCACCCGCCCTGACCCATTCAAAAACTTTGGAGACTCCACTCCTGCTCTAGTCCTTTTATGGTTCAGCATCAAATGAAGCTGAAAATGAAATTAATTTGGAGGTGCATGAAATATTATTTTGCATTTGATATCTATAACAATTAGGCAAATATATTTCAATAAAAAATATAATTTAAAAAAATAATAGATTTTGATAAGATTTTAATTTATTTAACATGGAAAAATCTTGGCAAAACTCTTTGACAAATCTCTCTTGAATTAAAAACTTTTATTCGAGACTTTTCGAGAAATTTGGAGAAAAAAGAAAAGATATCAAATACTGCTACATTTTCTGTTTAATGATACACGCAAAAGTTAAGAAAACATTAATCATCAGCCTTTTTATCATCGGATTTGTTTGTAAGCAATTATTTGGGGTGGGAGGGAGGAACAAAAAGGAATTCAGAAAAGTTGGATTATGTTGCATCAAGCTATTCAGAGGTAACAAGTAGAAAGATCAAAAGTATAAAATAGTGTTGGGACGATTCCTAAATTTTGTCCGATACCAATTCCGATTCCAGGAAAATGTTGATTAACAATTAAAAATTCAAGGGAATCGTAATGAAAGAATCGTAAATCTAAAGTATTTATTTAACGATGCGATTCCGATTCCCCCCAAAATACATGATTCTTACGACTAACGATTCCAATTCCAAGGAATCGTCCCATCACTAGTATAAAACAAAAGTACTGAACAAATACGGATCTAATTTTGAAGACTTTGGAAACCCTTTCTAAATTATCAATAAGGAAATGCTTGGCATTTTTGAAAACTAAGTAAAAAAGTTTACAAATAAAAATGAATAGCAAATTTACCTTTCCATGAGTGGAGTTAGTTGTTTTAATGATCCATTTGCAAGATATATAAGACAAATACACAACTGAACAGGTAATAGGAGGACACTATAAAAAATATTCATTATCATGTGATGCTAAAATTGCTGTTGTCAAAGTCAACAACTCTTATTTTTATAAATACAATAACAGCTATAATTATTTAAACTAAAGATAGCATCTATAGCATTTATAATAATTGGTGTTATTAGATTATAAAAATATATGCATTTAATAATGGATTATGAAGATGGATAGTATAATAAGAAATAATCTAAAGAAAGAATAAGAATTCATATGAGCAAGACAACAAGTGATAAAAGTGAGTGTACAGTGGCCTCCCGCATCAACACTTCTTCATGTGTCTCTTCTAATCCTGGAAACGGAAAGTTTTTAGTCAGTGTCATACTGTCATAATCGTTCTTAGCACACACGAAAATAATCACCCTCTCAAAAAAATATATATATAGAGTGCTTGGTGTTCTGTTCTATTTTTATTTAATTTCTTTTTGAAATTAGGAGGAAAAATTTAGCCTTTTCTTTATGAAAAACAATTTGGGATTTTTATTTGATTTATTTTAATGTTTAGCCCATCTTTTTTTTTTTTTTTCAAAGAAAGGATTAATATAATCAAAACTGGATTAATATTATCAAATTGGAAAAATTGCAACGGGTTTGAATGTTAAATTTGTTTATTAAAATTCAATGAATAGAATAAGAAATCATTTATTGTATGTGTAAATATCTGTGTAAAATAAAAAGCATTAATGTGTGTGTTGTGTTTTTTATAAACATATTTAAAGAAATTTATTACAATTTATTATTTTTCTTTGCACCATTCAACAATTTGTTGTTTTGTTAAAAATGTTTGTAAAAGTGAGAAATTATCAAAAAATGATTTAGTTATAGTTTTCTAAACGTAAAATAAGTAAATAAGACCCCCCCCAAAAAAAACAAATTAATTCAAATTTTGTTTTTACATAAAAAATAGAATGAAACAATTTGAAAAAAATTACAAACTTATCGCTCAACACATTTGAATTAATAAAATGAGAATAAGTCATTTTCAGTTTAATAGGAAATCGATTTAATTTTTTTTCGGCAAAAATTGGAAGCAAATAACTTGGCAAAAATATTTTTTATTTGTAATTCTTTTTTTTATTTTGATAACATATAAACATACCCTGATCCATCGATTTACTGTCACAAAATTTCAAATAAAATGATAACCCAGGACTTGAGTAGAGTTGCTATGAACATACCACGAGTTACATTTTTATTTATATATATATAGATATATACTCACACACACGAATATATATGAAAGTAAAAAGGAGGAACAAGTTCCGACATATATATATGGTAAGAGACAGGATAATAATGTTTGTCGAAACTTAAATGTTTTGGGCATATCAAGATATAAATAAAAAGAAGGAAGTGAGTGGAAAGAAGGAGAAAACCGAGATCAAATTAATTTCGAAGACCATGACCATAGAATTCTAGAATCTTGCGCTATTTATTTACCATTATGATTCTAAGGCCTGGTTACTTTAATATTTCAGATTTGTTATCCAACGTAATAGTACATGTTTTTTTTTTAAATTGACTTTTAATGAATGAGTTCTCCTCCTTTGGTTGTATATTTCACCTTTCGTTCATTCATTTATAAGGAGGTTCAATATTCCTACCTGGTCATGGTTAATACACCTGAAGAAGGCCAGAGTATTAGTTGTCCAAAAGATAGTGAAAACAACAACTATGAAGACGAGGACACCAAAAATCCACAAAATGGATATACAGATCATAACGTTTCATATCAAAGGATTATAAAAAATAGACCATAAGATTTCAGGTTAATTTAGAACGCACACATATATTCATCATACTCATTATATATATATTATGTACATATACATGCAATACACACACATTTATACATATACACCCACATGACGCACTAAGTGCAACAAGTGCACAAGAACAGCAAAAAGAATATTTAATTATTTATGCTATATTTCAACAAACAAGTCAAATAAATAATCATATCTTTAAGTTATGCAAATGACCATGAGATAGAAAGATATAGACATGTAGATATATATATGCGTGCAGTCACAGCCTTTGGTGACTGTTAGTTTCTTGCCTGTGGTGTGTGGGTGTGCTCATAAGGTTGGCACCACCACCGTTTACGTTTGTATATACTAAGGTGGGACCGGATGTGGGGAGAGTTCCATGATTTGGATTTTAGGGAGGGTATTATTTCTTATTTGCTTGTTATTGCAAGTCTTTGTTGTTTTATTATTAGTAGTAATAGTAGTAGTAGTAATATAAGAGTACGTTATTGTCCTTATTGTTAATTTTTTGTAATTGTTATTTTGTTTATTAAGCAATTTTTTTTTTAAATCACAGGCGAGAATTTGACAGGCACCCTGGCAGAAAGGCTATTGACCCCCACCCGCACTTACTGCTCATGCTCTATGACAGATTTAAGAACTTTAAATATAGGCAAATTTTCTCTACGTTTAGGGAGAGAAAGGGGGAGAGAGATTTCAATAAATGATTTTTAAAATGTGAACATAACCCCCACAAAGAAGAAAATCCCAACTTTGGCTTTTTGAACTTTTAAAATATCACATTTCATCTCCATAACAAAACAAAAAAATGTTTTCACACCCTATACACACACCACCGTACACGCACGCACGACCCTTGAATGAAACTAAAGGTGACAAACAACTGACAAGAACTTAAAGGTTTGTCAATCTAGATTTTAAATTTGCTTCCTATTCTGACCAAGAAGCAGCTGAGGAACAACAAAAGGAAAGGCAGTCCTTTAGTTTTAATAAATTGAAAAAAAAATTATTAAAAGCTAGTGTTTTTAGGTAATAATTTGAAATGAAATGTGGTAAAAATTGAGGGACGACAAGAAACAAAGCAGAAGGGTAAGATTAGACCATTATTATCAAAGTTTATAAGACGAAAACGACAGACAAGCAGCAGCAGTAGACAGACACAAAGTTATTTCAATTTCAATGTGTGTGAAAACGTTATCTTTAAAATTAAACAAAATACAAGTTAAAAAGTTTTTTTTAAAAATTCACAACTCTTTCTGAGCTTTCTCTCTATCCCTCGGTCTTTCTCTCTTTCCATGTTAAAATTATTAAAATGTGAAACTTACTCATATAAAAGAATAAATTTTTAAAAATGTTGTTTATCTTTTAAAACACTTTAAACGGAGGGGGTGGTTACGTAGTGGAAATTTGATTTAATGATGTAAAACTAACACCCCATATCCAACCAAGCCACTCACACAACCACCCACCCGCCCGCTCACCATAACTCTCTTGGCTCTAAAAGAGATGAGAGAGAGAGAGAGAGAGAGAGAGAGAAATAATGTCCTAAACAAACCATTTTAAGTTCCAATCGTGAGAATTTTTACCGAAGAGATTTAAAGATTTAAAAAAAGATTTAAAAAGGGAGAAATTAATTCGTTAAAAAAATATCTTTTTAGTTTTTAAGATAAAAGTTTCGAAGAAATTGGGGGGGGGGGGAGAAAGTTCCATCCATTTAATTTAAAGTAAAAAAAGAAGAATAATTAAGTTGTTTTTCTTTTTGTTTTAAGTTCTAAATTTAAGTAACAAAAAGTTTAATGTTTTTCAAAATTTTCTTTTTTGAATTTGAACCAAAACATTCATCATCACTTGTTGATTCTTTCTTGGATTTTGATTTTATAAATATAGTGTTACTTTTGTTGTTTTCTTTATTCTTTCTTTTTCTTTTTTCTTAGAATCGAAAAAAAATATAAGGAAGAATCAAAACACAACAACAGCCTGCAGCAGCCAAGTTGTTTGTCAAAACAAAAAAACAAAACAATTTCAATAAAGGCTGGCTGGCTGGCTGGCTGGCTGCGAATGAAAGCAAACGCGCCGGCCCGGCAGCCAGCCCTGCCTACCTCCTGCTTTTTCGAAGAAACCGTTGTTTTGTTTAATTATATGAAAATTCATTTTCTTACGGCAATTAATCATTATTGTACTTAAAAAATACAAAAAAAAAAAACAGCCAACAAAAGATGAAAATAAATTATTACAATTATTGTTGAAATTGAAACGAATGAAGCTAACGACAAGGTTTCTTGTTCTCTTGCTTTTTTTTTTAGTTAAAACTTTTAGCCTAAAAGGAATTAAATTGGTAATTTAATTAATCATTGATTACACTGCGAATTTTAGTTTGATTTTTTTTTTAGCCAAGTTTCAATCAGCAGCTGGAGTAACAAAAAAAAAAGGAAAAGAACAGTTTAGTTTTGGAAGAAGAAATGGTAAAACTTTCAAAATAAAATAATCGAACATCTTAGTCTGCCACAACAACAGTGTTGTTGAACAACACTATAGTAATTACAATAGAGTAGTCATAACAGTCACCCTGTTCCACCCGGTATTGGTAAACTTTAAGCTTTTTGTAGTAATTAATTAATCCGGAGAATTCACTTCACTTTAATTGTCACTCTCTACACACCCCCACACTCACAGACTATCAAACCCAAACTTTCCACCCAAATGAAAAAAAAGAAAGAAACGCACACACTTTATTTAAAATTCTTGTGGGTAGTTAGTGATGTTATGTTTGTTGTGTTGACTGTTGCTGTCTTTCTGATTATTCAAATAGGAGAGAGAGAGAGAGAGAGAGAGAGAGAGAGAGAGAGAGAGAGAGAGATAATACTTGCAATCCTGCTTACTGTTGTATGGAATGATGATCTACAGACTTCAATAATAGACATCGTTTTTGGTTGCCCGTCGTCGTCCACCCGTCTTTGGCGACCAATAAAAACTCGAATCGATCAGTCAGTATTGCTGTTTTATTTTTCGAAAGTGAAAAGAATGAAGAAACACTTTTCTTCAAGAAAGAAAGATGCAACCGGCTGCTAGGAAGGAGGAGGAGGAGCAGAGAGCAAGCACATGTCAACACGACACACGACAACAAGAAGCGACTAAGAACCACAAGAATCAACCAACCAGTGGTGGATAAAGAAAGACGGAACTGATAAACTTATAGTCAGTCTGAAGAGCACCACAACCAACCCCTACCCTCCCTTCATTCCAAGCATTAAAGTTGATTTTTTTTTTCTTTTTAAGCTGAAGGTTTTCCTTCCTCCCTTCCATTAACCACTTACTTCTTTGTCACTCCCTTTTTTCTCGCACTGGACTCTACTGGGCTCCGGCTCCAGGGCTGGCTCGGCTCCACTCATATTTTTTTTAAATAAATAAAAAGCAACTTTATTTATCCACTCCACCCATCTACTAAAAAAAAATCTGAAATAACCCAAAAGGTAATTTTTTTTAAAAGAAACAAACTTTTTTTTTTAACTTATGAAAATATTTCCAAAAAACAAGAATTAATGTTTATGAAAATACCTCAACAAAATATTTTAGGATTTGTTTCTGGCATTTAATTTTGGTTTTTATATTCATTAATCAGGATAATTAAACCTTATGCAATGATAATGAATGCACATCCTTAAATGGTCAAAGAATGAAATAAACTAAATTAATAAATAACCAGGAAAAAAAGGACCAACACAATAGAAAGGAAAAGGACTACACTTAAGAAAATTTAACCAAACATCAACAGATAAAACAAAATCCTCTCTCAACAAAAATGAGGAAATTATGTAAATAATTAAAAAAATCAATTTCAAAAGAAATTGCCTTCTTCCCCAAGATTTACCTGAAAAAAAAATAATGTCATAAATTGCATGGAACTGAAGTACTTTTTTTTTTTTTTTTCATTGAATGTAGTGAGTGAAGTGAAGTGTCAAGAAGAGTAAATCTGGAAATTATTTGACAAGATTCTATCGCATAAACAAAATAAACGATAACTATGTTGATGATGATGAGCTTGCAACAATTCAAACTTTACTTTTAGGGAAATTTGAATGAAAAGAAAAGGAAAATCCAAGTAAATGCCAGAAATACCAACTACTGCTCAATAGTAAGATTTTTGCAGTTAAGTGTGTTTTGTCATTCAGGATCGAAAGAGATTTAATTTCATCCAAGAAAACTAAAACTGGTTCTATTTACTTATTTTAGAAGAGTTTTGATAAAAATAAAAGCTTGTCTTGACAGACCAAAAAAAAAATTTTCTTAGCTTCTCCAATTCCCTCTCAATCCTAGAAAACAATTGAATGTGTAAAACTTTTGACGAATGGACTAATGGATCTCTTATTTTATTTTTGTTGAATAGGATTTTCAGATTAAGAAATCAAAAGTAAGTCAAGAATCAAAAAACAAATAAAAAGTATAATCAGGAAATTTTGATTCAAAAGATGTTTATTATTGCAGACTAAAATATTTTCTTGGGGAAAAAATTTATCTAAGTTTAGATTTACCTATTGTTTTACTAAAAAAAATAAAAAAGGAAAAATCGAATTTTGTGAAAAACATGTGTCTAGGCATTTTTTTGAAAGACTAGATGTTGTCCAAAGGTTCCACTATAGACTCATATATACAGTCTATAAAGATAATGTGCCTCTGTACCAGAAGCTATATAGATCACATTGTGGGAATTGGAAAAGTAGAGGGGGTATTCGAGATCCTGTGATATTGTAAGAAAGGGAAACATGACAAAAAAGATTGGGGAAAAATATGAAGAATATAGAGAAATAGTTTGAAGATGGTTGGGTCATCTGCCAGAAAATTAGGCTATTTAGGGTTGTGAAATAGCAAAATAATTTCCAAGTATATCAATAAATAAATTGATAGGAACAGAGTCAGAATAATGATGCTTTTATTGCTGATGCAGATATTTGTGTAAAAAAAAAAGGGTCTAATGTTTTTTTTGTTAGACATTAGATTGGTTTATTTATAGGAAAAATATTTACAAGTTAAACTGGTTTAACAAAGATTTGGCATTTCATCCCTACCAGACAAGGCTTAAATGATGATACTCTGTGGCAAGTTTATTAGATGAAAAAGGTTGTCCAAAAAAGTGGTTTTATTTTAAAACAGCTTTGAAGCAGACATTAACAATGTATTCAGAAATGGAATTGAAGTATTGTCAGATTGTACCTTGGAATAGACATCATACTTTCATTAAAATGAGAAACTTCAATCTTTTTGAATGAATAGAAGATATGCTTAGAGAGCTTTCAAAAAGTTATTTCTTGAATTGTCAATGTTTTATAAATCTATCAGCTTTAAACAGAATAAATAGAAACATCCAACAAGAAACAAATTGTTGGGAAAAAAAACAAATGAGTTAACAAAATAAAAAAGGACAATGAAAATACTAATTTACCAATGAAAAGATTAATTTTCTAAGAATTGTTTCTTGTTCAAGTTGAATAATAAGCTTTTATTGATATTTAAAAATATATATTTTGGAATGAAGCTTCACCTGTTAACACCTGATGAAGCCTAAAGAATTCATTGGCTGAAATGCAGTGAAGCAACATACATGAGGACAACAGTCTGCAAAAATGGACATACTGATATGGTTTTGTTTAGAAGTTCTAAACCTTTCAAAATCTCACACACACACACACACACAATCCAAGATAGAAATAATTTAGTCCATAATCTAACTAGGCATCTGTGAATGGATAAAATAGCTGGGAAGATAGACACACAGCTGCAATTTTAAGCCTGCTTCACTTCAAATACAATAAGAAATGTGCATTATTCCATACCATTATGTGCATTATTCCACATTTCAATACAACTGCTTATCAGAAAGAGAATATTTATTACAAATCCCATCAAGTAGCAAAAAAGAAGAAAAAACCCACTAAAGATGTCTTCCAACAACAATAATAATAATACACAGCCAATAATAACAATTACAATTAATTCTGTGTTCATACAGTATAAAGAAGAAAACAGTTTCAAGAAAATCAAACAGATGTTGCATAATATTTGTTTCCAAACTTCAAATGCACATCAGAATTATTTTTCAAATACCATGGACATCCTTTTAAGAGAATATATAAACACCTACAACTTCAAAATAATGGATCATCTTTTTTTCAGAGAAAAATTCCTTTTAATAAATTTCAAGGATTTTTGTTTAATTGCAAAGCATTCTTTACAGTATAGTTATTTTTAAAGCTTTTTTTATAGACATGTGATTTTCTAAATGAACAGTTTTTAGATAGCTATGTTTTTGAATAAATGAACTTTTAGAAAAGCAGAGATAAACTATTTGATCCTTAGCAAGTAAAATCAAATAAGTTGTTGAGTTGCTTATTTTCATAAATAATATTTTATTAATATTCTTATTCAATATCAGGAACAATTTATACCCAAATATTACTTTCAGCTTTTTTTTTTACAAATCAATTCTTAGAAAACCAAATGTTGTAGTATTTAAATCCTAACTTTGGTAAAAATGGTGGAGGAGAAGATCCATATTTCAATTATTTATTGCATATCTTTGCACTTAACAAGATTTTATATATTAAATACATTTTTGACAATAAATAAATACACATTACTTTATTTTCCTTCAAATTTTCAAAAGACGCAGGGACATTTTGATTATTATATATATATAAAATCTTATTTCAATAACTAAATACACATTACTTTATTTTTTTTCAAATTTTCAAAGAGTGCACAAACATTTTGATTATTATATATATATAAAATCTTATTTCAGATTTGTAAAATATCTTAAATGAACTGAAGATGATTTTTAATAGATATATCATAAAAACAGCCATATAATAAAAGTGCCTTCATGTAATATGACAGTACATCATTGTTTTCAATTGACATTAAAAAAAAATACTAAAAATCAATTTATAATTTTGATGCCATTATTTTCAAAAAAGCAATCTACTTTGAGTGAATGTGTCAATATAAACCTAATAAATTTTCCAATTTATTTCTAAATTGTTTGAAAAAAAATCTAATTGAAAGAAAATCTTTCTTTCATTTCTTTTTAAAATCATTTTAAAAATCATTTTAAATTGTTGCATATAAATTTCTAAATTAAGCTATTAAAATATAATTATTACAGCTAATAATTATCACAATAAATATACATAATTTATATAAAAAATAAATTTTTGTTTGTTAATCTCTGTAATAATCTGCTCACTGAAGGCTTAGGCTTATTCACCAATGAAATCCAATTAATTGATACACTTTCAAGTTTGTCTGCATTAAGTAAAAGGACAGATTTCCTACACAACATTTTCTAGGTTCCCCTTTTTAATAGTATATATTCACTGTCATATTCACTTTATACTAAATGCTTCTTTAAGGTTTAATTTACAGTAACAAATATCAAAGAAGCAGAATACAAAGTAATGATTTACTGGAATTATTATAAAAAGCTTTCAATTATACTAGTCAATATTTTCTTTGTAAATTATTCATTTTTTACATAGATGAAGAAGCCCCAAAACATATACAACTTTCTACTCTTTGTAGCAAGGGAGACAATTCTGATATAAAGATTAGTTAAATTATATAGAAAATATACTATTATAAATTTCATTTTATATTAATTGTAAAATCCTTTTAAATTTTTAAATTTAACTACCTATTTAGTTTGAAAAATCAAAAACTGAGACAATAAATTTTCTGGTTTGGTGCTACTTACTCCATTCATTGATTATTAAGAAGCAGGTTTAATAGATTCGTAGTTTTTCACTTCAGACAAGTTTATGTTTTCATTGATGTTATCTATTTATTTCTGTATTTGTACTGCAACTTTATGCAAAAACAGTAATATTGCAATTTTTTTAGATTGATTTTGGTTGATATCATTTTATTACAAAATTGATTTCAATTCAATTTTTACCCAAAATGTGTCTTATATTAAATTAAATTTTTATTAATCATATTCAAACAGTAAAAGAAAATTTTCATTTTCAAAATGATTTGAGATTCAATAAATCTATAACTAAAAACACAAAAAATAAATAAAAAAAGGTGATGAAAAAATAATTACAGATTATAAAAATAAACTGATTGCATGACAGACATTGAAAATAAAAAAAAGCACAATAATATACAAACAAACAAAACCTTGGCAATAAAAGAAAAAAGGCAATTTTGATTAGAACATTTATATAAAAAACAGTCTTTCCTTATTATTGGAATATTTTGTACTAATACACAATTAGATATTGACAATGTTTTTGCCTTTTAATTAGTGATCTTCAGACAATATTTACACTTACAAATGCTTCCATTTCTAAGATTTAACAAATAAATCTTAAAATAAGCATTTCAAAGTTTCGATTATCATCCAAATATGAATCTATTCACAAAGATATTTCATTGGTTTTGTGAAAACCAACATTTTTACAATTTGATTTTATATCAAATAATTCAAAGCAAACATAAAATGATAAAATAAGAGACTTTTTTTTATGAAGACACCAATCATCAAATAAATACAAATCCTTTGATGAGTGGGTTGAGAAAAGAGAAATAAATATGAATTAGAATTTTTAAAAATGGACAACTTGCAAGATTAAAATATTAAAGATTAAATTAGATAATAATGGGATGTGTGTTGCCAGATAAACAATAGAAGTGAATGTGTATCATTGAGAGAATCAGATCAAATCTGCCTACCTTCCTCTACAGCTTGGTTCTTACCAGCCTGAAACACTTGAGCCTTCCTGTATAGGAACTAAAGGTTATGTAAGCAAGCACATCTCAATCAGAAATGAGAGGAGAGCCGTGAAAGCAATACAAGTACTTGTCTTGAATATTACGTACACCTTGATAATTGGCTGCTATTTTCGGGTTTCAGCAGCAGAAACAGAATGGCTACTATTCACAAGCAAAGATTAAATCATCTACAAGAAAGGTTAAAAAGCAAACATATACATACATTTTATGATATGCAATCATAAAGGAGAATGGAAGTTCACTAATCATTAAACTTAATGTTTTCTTTGAAGAGAGATAAAAATAGTAACTATTTGTGTGTTAACAGGAAAACCAGAAATTCAAACTAAAGAGTATTAAACACCAAATTAAGAATAACATCAAATTTTGAGTCTTCTTGTTTTCAAATAATGTTTCCAAAAAAAATAAAGTATATAAAGTTTAAATATAAATTTAAAAAATACTTGCTTTTATTTTATAATAGCCTTAAAATAATGTTAAGCTAAAACTGATTAAATAGTCTTGAAAAGCTGAATTCCAATTAGAGAAGACAATTTTTTATTTTAGAAATAATCTTGATTCAAACTGATAGTAGAAAAACAATGAAATATATGAGATATTAACAACATAGTTACAACTAAATAAGTGAATCAAAAACATTCAAGACAATATCCCAAGTTTAATTCTGTATTGTTCACTTGTAAAATTGTTAAGTTTCCATAAAGTCTGACAACATGTATTGTTTTGAATGTTTGCAAATCAAATTAAATAACTCACTAGAGCTCTTCTTATTTATTAGTATCTGACAAAAAGATCAACCAAAAAAAATGTCTTTTTATTGGTAAGCAGCTAATTGAATAGAGTGTTTTGGAAATACTCCACTAAATTATCTCTTAAAGAAATCTTTTCTCTACACTATATTGAACATTTGTTGACTTTTGGGAAAGAAAAATTTCTATCTAAAAGGCAACCAAACATCACACACTTTTTCTGATTAAAAATTAATTCATTCTCTTTGAATAAATTTAATAATATTTTTCTATTATCATTGAAGATATAAAACATTTCACAGAAATTCATTCCCATCATTCAGCATGGAACATGAGATTTTAGCATTGTCACTTATATCATGACCATTATTTTAGACTCTAATAATTATTTCCTTGTATAGAAATTAGATTTGTTTGATATCAAAGTAAAACAATAGAAGGAAAAAATTTTAAAATGAAGAACTGTTATTGATCAATCATAATCTGCCAACGGATTAAAAATGGTGTTTTTTGATCGGTCTCTCAAAAATATGGATTGTATCTTAAAATTTGTCGAAGATGAAATCTATTTACAGCTAATTTCTTGTAGAGGAAGAGTTTAAATATTTACTGGTCACTAATTTCTGTCAGATAAGTCATGTTTTTAAATTTATGTAGAGTTTTAATGTTTGAACTTGACTTTTGACCTTAGTTTATAAAACCTGTTGGTTTTTTTCAATACTTTTTAAAAAGTTTTTCTTTTCTTTGTTTAGAAAAATATTGGTTTCCATAAATGAATTCACTGCCTTCTTTTTAGTTATAGTTAGTTTTAAATGAAAGCAAAAGCAAGAAAAAGGAACTTTTCTAAATCCTAATATTTATATAACAGATAATATAATTGATATTATTCTATTGAAACCAAATTTCATGGAGGGTGTGGGGTTGGGTATAATTGAACAGTAAGAGCTTTGACTTTAAAAGTGGCTTGAAATTAGTTAGCTACATTCTCTATTAAGTCAATAGACATATAAAAGGTAAAAATCAGCTTCTTTCTTCTAGGCTCACCAGGGTTCTAACAGTATATGGAGTAGTTCACATATATATTAAACAGCTATGCCTTGACTATACAAAACATAATGAATAACCATAACATAATGAATAACCAATACTTGTTGATGTATCATAAAACAAAGATACCAAAATGATCAAAGAAAAAATTGGTCTAATTAATTTAATTAATTAATTTTTTAAGTAATTTTCCTTATGTTTAAATCATCTTTAAAACTTCAGAACAAAAATAAAAGGAATAAAAAAATAAATGGAGTTTTACATTGAATCTTTAAAGATAGAACACATAGGTAATTGATAGGTTCTGAGATTTACCTTTTTAGTTTAAACCAAACTAGTCTTTTAAATGTCAGATTGTGAATGAATAACAATGATTCCTTATTCATTTACATAAGTACAAAACTAGACTTGTTTCCAATAAAAGATTTTCGTGGTTACACTGGCATTACAAACTGCATAAATATTTGTTAAACATTTCTGCTATGAAGTAAGCCAAACAATCTTTGGATTGTTATTAAAATATTAAAAGTATCCTAACAATCAATACCCTGAGTTAGATACCTGTGCAATGAATAGAATATAGTGAAGAAAAAAGTTGAGCTCATTTTGGATACATTATTTTAACCTAGTAAAGTACCAAGATGTCTAGAATAAGTGAAACCCGATCCCAAGTTGCAACACCATGCTTGAACCTTGATTGAAAAAATGTTAATATAATGTAGTATGTCAAAATCATTGTTGGTTATGGACTGAAATGGATGTTGTGGAGAAAACTAAAAGCTTAATCTATACTACCATTTTACCTATAACTGGGAGAGTAAGTATATCTTGTCAACAAATATTTCTCAAATATTGAGTATATCAGATCAGATCAGAAGTTTATGAACCAAGATGCCAAATTTAGTATTTAAACTGTTAATAATAATTGTCATTATATACACAAATATACACAGGGTGACACACTGGAAATAGATAATTATCAAGAAAGCAAAACTTGGCAAATATTTCAATATTAACTTTAAAATGTACATAAAGACTATTCAAGAGGAGTAAGGAGCATTCCAAAAACATCTGTTTCCCATGACTCATATTTCCTTGTTGACACTTAACATGGCATGGTCTTACTGAACTTAAATTTTCAACAAACTATAATACAAGTTGTTGATAAGTGTCATAGCTACATAGTTCAAATATTAAACACTAGAAGGCCTTGCTCGGGGGAGGGGGTTGCTTTTAGGCTCCTTTTGTACTCATTTTCATTGTTTTTTGTAATTCCAATTTTTTTTTTCTTTCTTAGAAAACTACCATAATTTTTTGAAAGCCTAAAATTATTCTAGTAAACTTCAGTTATATTCACACCTCAATGACAAATGTAGCCTCCACACAACAGACACTACAGGTCTGCAACAATCCAATTTTTTTTAAGTTTGACGTCTTAGCAGCTTTTATTTCATTTTTCTTTTATTTATTAGCAGAGTTTATTTTTCTACATAGTCACTACCATTCTCAATGCACTTCTGCCATGATGAGCAGGGTGGTTCATTTTTGCATCTAGTGTGCATAACCCTTGTATATAAGATAATATTAATCTTTTATGATTTGATATTATTCTATGAATTTTATCATTATTTAATTTATTATGCCAAAGTCTTTTGTCTATGGACCCAGATGAATAAGTTTGTGCACAAATTATAACAATGACAACAACCTTTTCTTACATGCATTACTTCTACCTTAAATGTTCTCCTTCCATTTCAATATTTCTTTAATGTTATTCAAAACAAAACAAAAAACAATCTTACAATTGAGAGTCCCCATTCTTTTTAGAAAATCAATTTTCAGGACATCTCAAGAACAGTACAAGCAGTTTCATGATTTACTTTTAGGGCTAATAATCAAATCATTTTACATTCATGTTTACTAATAAAGTATCTAGAGTTTATTATAGATACAACTTAACCCATTTCTTAACTGTTCTGAAAAAAAGTCGAGCTATGTTCTTCCATCAAATAATAAGTTAAGGAATCTCTTATTCTAGTAATGAGATGCAATTTTCTAAAATTTTAAAGTTTACTGAGAAGTTTAAAATACATTGCTTAAATATCAACTAGTTGGTTGTTAGTCATATGCAGAGGTGACAAATCTATTTTTATAGCAGGTTGTATAAATAGGAAAAAAGAAATAAAGTCACAAGTGATAGTTGCATAATAATGATTATCAAGTTTAAATCTTACAAGCCAGAAAAACATTAAAATATAGAAAGTAGCTAAAAAGTTAGTCATTTCTCCATTCACAGTGGATTTGACTTAATGTCATCGATAACTCATACCTATCTAGACACACATACACACACACAGAGGATCATCATGTATTTTGTTTCTTTAAGACTTTAGATGTGATTAAACCCATTACTTTTTTCCTCAGATAATGAGCAAGAAATTAATTTATAATTCATGTAGAAACTAAATTGCATTTATGATTTGGAAACTCTTTTTGCTCAAACAGATAAACTAACATTGCAAGCCAAATCTGACCTGTAGTTTGGTGACCCCTGGTAGTCATAGGTGATTAACAACGTTAGGATCAAAATAGAATCAAAACTCTCATAGAGTAATTTAAAGACCTGAGATTAAATAACAAAGAAACATCATTAAATAAAGTCATACTTAAGTTTAACCTTGTCCAGGCCTGGCTAAAACCAGTCTAACTTCTAACTGGACTATAATTAAAGTAGATATTAACATAGAATATGAAAAAAGATCCTATGTGTCGATAAGAAATTTTCAAATTATTGATTGAAATGATATTTAAAAATTGTTGTTTGCTATCAAGAAAATAATTTCTAACAAACATTGTACAATTAAAACTGTGCGATACAATCTCTTCTTCATTACCAATTATTTTATAGATATGTTTATTTGTAAATATTTATCGTAAGGTTTGGTTTGATGGCATATCAACCCTCTGGGTCATTTTATGCCAAGTACTTATGGGTTCAGCTCTGTATTTGATTATTAATTATCAATGAAGGAGAATATCAACATTATTTTATTGCTGTTTGAGTTGTTCAGTTTTTCAAAGAGACTGGTGATTAAAGGATTGTCTAATTTTCTGTTTTTAGTACTTTGAAGTCCAAAAATGAAAGTTGACCCTTTCAAATAACTTAAGTGTTCTAGGGCAGAGCATATATGTTTCAATCTTGAAAACAATTAAAAAACCTATTTCCATATTTTGTGGGCCTCAAACTTTTACGGCTTAATTCTTTGGGTTTTTTTTAACAAACTAGAAAGATACTTGCTGGTAAGACATTAACTAACTTGTAAAAGAGAATGAATTTCTGGCTTATCAGATATTTCTATTCGAGACGATCATTAAGTGTCTATTTGGCAAATGAAAGACAGAAAATGAAAGGAAAGCTTTAAAGGAATAAGAAAAGAAAAAAAAAGAATAGATTTTAATGAAAGACGAATCCTAGCAAGGCATTATTGTGCTTTTCAAAAAGAGAAACAAACCAATAACAGCACAAAACACAGTAGTATTTTCAATGACATTTCACTACAAGCAATTGTCATTTTGCTTTGTGCATAGAACTAAATTCTATAATTTATCTTATTAGATCTTTTGCTCAAATTCAAACAATATCAATAAGGAATGACATTCATATCTATAAAATGTATTCCTTGACTTCTAATCAATTTCCATTGGGCTACCACAGGGAACAGCACATGGTTAAAAGAGAATTTTTCCACTCACAGAAAGAAAATCTATTTCACTCTTGATAATCATTTGTATGTATTGTGTAGTCATTGGGAATATGTGGATAAATGTATAAAGTCTCAAACAGCTGACAGGCTGAGGATAAAAGAACACAAGCAAGCTTAGAGTGAGTGCTAAGCAACCTATTCTTACAGGTTTTGTCGTAAGTGACAAGTTCTAGTATTATGAGTAAATTGAAAATGCTGAGTCTCTTGTCTGATTCTCATCATGTCTGTAGGATTGATTGGAGAAGCAAACAAACAAGATTGAATGGCATCTTGGGTTTATTCCTAAAAGAAGATCATTTCTTGATGTTGATCTGAAGTAGGGGAAGCAAACAATAAACAGTGATTGAAATGGAAATGCATACACAAAAAGAATTGAAAATGGGCCTCAATAGAACATTTTAAGAAGAGAGAAAAGATACAGGAAGAGGAGAGATCTTATAAAGGAGATCAACTGATAAGGCTGCACTTTAAAAAGATTGTTTCAATAAAAGAAGAAAAAAAGATACAACAAACAACAATCTTATGATCAACAAAATATTCATCCAAGTCTCAAAGAAGCTCAAGAAAAAAAAAATTCCCCTCCTAATCCCCCCCCCACCAAAAAATATAGTATAGAAAGGCTTTATGCTATCCCACTTGTATAATAATTCTCATTATGTTTAAGTATAGCACTGCTTACACTCCTTTATTTTCTCATTTCTGTGGTAGTAATAGACTCTTCCAACCTGTATATAAGAAATAATATTAGAGGATAATTTTCAAACATTAGATGATTGGCTTTGAAAAATACAATGAGCACATAAGTCATACACCTTTTTGATTCATTAACAATGTGCTTCTAATGATTCCAATAATCATGAGAAAGGTATAACCTGTATACTAGTATATATTTATAAATATGTTAAAAAAAACTTAGATAAATGCAAATGAAGCCAAAATTTAATAATTACAAATAACAAATATTTCTCTTTGATATTTTATTTTCAATTCTTTCTGCCTTAATATACTAAATAAAAAATTATCTATATTACCATAAAATTATATACAGTTAAATATAGTAGAGTTTTAAGTAATAATTAACTACTTGCAACAAAAATTACCAGATTCTTCTTTTCAATATAGATATGTAAGTTTAACAAACAAATATTAAATTGTGGAGGAATAAAATATAAGAGAAATAATAATAAAATAATCTTTAAATATCTTGAATGGATTTAAAGAAAAATAGTAAGTAATAACAAATTATAAGTAGCAATTTCATCATAGCTGACTAACTGTTGTAAATCTATGTTCATGAATAAGAATCCTTCATTATATGACATGACATTAAATTGTTCTCAAAGCTATTCAAGCTCTTCTCAATGATAGATAGATAAGTGTTTCTGTATAAGAAGAGATTTGTATCTATCTTTTTTGTCTTGCTACCCTATGTTGTTCAAATCTACTTTTTAATATCAAAATATGACTAAGCCAAACTTTGTGTTCTTGGTGAAATAGTTTTTAATGGAAATCAACTCCAAGTGTCAACTTCGCATTGAGAGTTACAATTAGCACTTGGGTAATTCTTGGCCTTTGTCTTCATGAGTTCAATGAAAATCTATAGTGAATATTTTACACAAATATTTATATATATATA
>JAYKTE010243992.1:0-11919 GCA_036873565.1 Xipholeptos notoides | reverse complement strand
ACCGATTTACCCTCCGTCCGTCTTCAGGTGATCGAACTTGGGAACCTTCTTGTTTTTCGGACTGCTGTCTGTCCTAATCCATGTTATTGCGGTCTTCCCAAGTTCGATCACCTGAAGACGGCTGGAGGGCGAATCGGCTGAAACGTTATGAAGACCGCAATAACATGGATGAGGACGGCAGTCCGAAAAATACTTGTACGAAAAATAGTTGTACAAATCGTATAGTACGGTTGTCGGGTCCAAAGCCCGAGCTTCTCCACCTTCGCCGCCTCAACATCAATCAACAGAACGATAGCACCGTGCAGAAGTTGACTATATTCAAATATACTTGATTAAACGAGATGTGGTTTTCTTTTTCAATAATTTTATTTTCGATTTTTCATTGCTGTTGGGCAAGACATTAGATGTTAGGATCCAAAGTGAATAAAAAGGTTCAAGTTCCGTTCATAACAACAATGTACAATATAACAATAATATAAATAAAATACACACTAAAATAAGCAGCTACACCTGCAGAAGGTAAAAGTACGCTGAAGTGAAAGCGCAATATGGCAATAACAATGGAATCGGAAACAGTTTGCACGACAGCAAGAAAAAGTCGAAAATGAAATAATTAAAAAGGAAAACTGCAAACTGCATTATGTTTAATCAAGTATGTTTGAATAATCAACTCAATGATTGTTCCCGGCATTAAATGACTTTAAAAGGCTGATATGCCGTAAAACAAAACAAACAATAATCAACTGCTACTTAAATACTGGCTACACACTCCTTAAACGTTATACGAAAATGCATCGTGTATATACCTCAATAAAAATGGCCATTGTTTCAAGATTGACTTCGTAATTAATTTTAGAGAAATGACTAAACAGGGAACGGTGCTGTGTCTGTCTGTTAGAGAGTCTTCGAGTAAAGCATGACACGTGGTCGGTTGACACAAGTAGCCAACAAGACAAACATTTTTTTTTTCTCTTTGAGTTTGAGTTTGTTTGTTTTTAACGGCATATCAACCATTTTCGGTCATTTAATGCCGAGAACAATCATTTTTAGTAAACGTTAGTTTTTGTACACACAGTTTTTTAATGAAACAAATTACACTATTTGACCCATAGCTGGAGGGGATGTGGGGATTCATACCTTTCCCAACAGTATTAGTACTAATATGAACCCAAACGGAGCAACTGGTATTTGAAATCGCGTACTACGATTTTGAGGTCCGATTGGCCCAAACCGACTTCCCCACAAACATGTTAAATGGATACATAAAGTTGGGGAGGAGGGATTCAGATTTTTCTTTTCAAGGGTATTGACCCCAAAAGTGAAGGTAACAGGGATTGATGCTGATATATCAGTTATAAATACAATAGCTATTTTGGTAAACAGCTGAAGCTAAAAAGGAAAATTTTGATCTAGAGTTAATTAGTCTGTCAAAAATTTAATTTCAATATGCAGAATTTTCTTTTGTAATGCATGCAACACAAGAGGAAGGGAACAAAATAGTGCTACCATGAAAAAGATCATTTTCTTTTCCTCTATAATTTTTATTTAAAAGAATTTCAAGTATAACATTAAATTCATAAATCTTTATATTTTAGGTGTTAGACATTTAGATTAAATTATTCAAATAATAGTCCTGAGCTGGTTACATTTTGGAAACAAATAATTCAACTAAATTTCTGTAGAATTTTGACTTTTTGAAAATATTTTTTAATGTAGTTAATCCACAAATGACATAATTGGATCAACTATGGAAAAAATTGACTGATTTAAAATCTCCCTCATGGCAGTAGTATTCTGTTGAAACATCAGACATAGCTATAATAAATCAAATTAATTAATACATACAGGAAGAGCACATCAAAATTGAGTGTTTATTGAAAACCAAAAAGTTCTCAATCTATATAACAGCACTGTCATAAGTTTTTAACCATTTCAGAATTAAAACATTTTAAGAAAAGTATTTAAAAGCTTAAGACAATGTATCAAGTACTAACAGCATTTTTGTAGATTCTTTTTAAAAGATCGCTAGTAAAACCCAGCAAGAACCAGTGTGATGTATACAACATTTATCAATAACAATGATCAATAAATTAACAATGGTTTGACAGGGTTGAAAAGAAAACTGAAGAAAATACAAAGGGCTGCAGTTTTTGTTTATAGTTCTAGATCAACAAGATATACAAGCAATCAATATATAACTACAAAATGTTTCTACAATTACAAAAAAAAAAAAAAAAAAGTACCTGAAAGCCCATAATCTGAATTTTTTTTTTTAATTTGGAAAAAAGAAAATTAAACTTTATTCCAACACCATATTAAATATTTGGAAAAAAAATCTGGTATAGCTTCTACAAAAGAAAAAAAAAGAAATCTAGTGGTAATTATAATTGAACTTAATATTTACTATATAATGCTAAATTGATTGTCAGTTCAAAGTAGCTGTTTTGAGTTGAAAACAAAGGAATTAAGACGACTAGGTTATATATATATAATTATATATATTGAAATAACACCAATACGGTGGGTGGGAGAATAATGGCTAGAAACTAACATCAGTAGAAGACAGAGCTAAAAAGAAATGGTTAGCAACTATCATGAAAAGAGGAGTTTGATAAAAAATATCTTATGAATGATAAGAGGGAAGATATTTTTTTAATAACATTTGTGAGATAAAGGGAAAGAAAAAAAAAGACCATGCATAATCAGTGTAAATAATTTAATTCATTTTGTAATTAAACATTCACAAAATTAAGATTCCAAGACTTGAAGAGGCAAACAAAGAACTTAAGATTTTTTTTTTTTTTTAATTAAAAAAAAAAATATATATATAATTTTCCCTTCCATTTTTAGGTTAAAAAAAGACGAAGAAAAAAATTCATCCATACCTAGAGTCTACATAAGGGTGAGGAGCAATATTCATTTTTAATACCCTCATATTTTTGCTATAGAGGAGCCACATTGGTTTAGAAAAATATGACATTTTTACTTTACAACCAAGAGAGGAACAAATTATGATGAGTGGAAAAATGTAGGGCACTAGGCAGGTGTGGATGAAGAAATAGAATGTAGAAAGGGCTTTAGGGGCAAGATGAAAAGAAAAAGGAAAAAAAAAAAAAATAAATAAATGGTGGTGGGAGAGAGCAAGACTAGTTTTTATACAATTTTTGGAACGCAGACGAATAAGCAGAGATGAACTGTATTTTTTTCAAATTGAATATTCACAGTCTAAGAGATCATCTCTTCTACTTTTTAACTATTTGTATATAACTGAAAACAGATCAATTTGGATGTTGTATCGATCTGGCACCCCAAAATCCAATATATATAAATAAAATCTGTCTTGCATTTCCAAATGCAATGAATATACCCATTTTGTTTTATAGATAATACAAAAAAAAGAAAGGTTCCTAATTTTATCAAGTTAGTATTCTATCAAATATTTTCAATTAAATTTTATTTAGACAAAAATTTTAAACAAATGAAAATGTTGATTTTTTTTTTTTACCTTCTGGTTTTAAACAATTATTGATTGAAAATACAACTAAACACAGAACCCCCAAACTGTTATATATATATTTTGCATTGTTAAAATTAAAAAAAAAAACATTCTTTGGGTGCTTGATCTGAAAGGTCCTTATATTTGAAAGAAGATACAGGGGAAGATAGAAAAGAAAAAAGTAAAAAAGAAAAAGTGGGGAGGGATGAGAATAAAGTTTATATTTTTTTATTTTCATAGAAAACATTGGACTGAGACTAAGTTGAAATCATAAGATGTTTTTGTTTCAGATGAAAGTGAATAGAAATTAAAATAAGCTAAGAAAAATTCATGCTTAAGCCAAGCTGCCAAATTCTGATGTTCATGAAAAAGAATGTTGAGAATAGATTTCAACCCACCCACTTTCAAGCATTTCTCCACTAACCACAAGGTCTCAAGAATAACACTCCATATCCCACACAGCCAAATACAAATGAAGAAAAGGACTGACTGCAGCAACATTAACAAACAGAGGATTAAAAAAAATGTGGGGTGGGGAAGTGAAAGGTTTTTGATGTGCAGATACCCGGCCATTCATTCCAATCTCAATGACTTGATTGAAAAGCAAGCAAAAATAGGAGAAATTTGTACCAAATAAGAAATCACACTTAACCAAAAACTTTTTCAAAGCTTGGCTTTTCATTCATTTTCCTTTGTGCTTATTCCATATTTAAAAAATAAGAAGCAATTATAATTACACACGCACACAAATTATATATATATAATATATTATATACATATATATATAGCGCCATGTTTAGGGCAGTGTGCTCCTATGGGGTAGTATCATTGAAGGAAATAACTGATCACCATTTCCGCACCCATACTCCCAAGAATAGTGCAGGATATTCAAGATTCCACTGGTGATAACACTCATCCTTGAAAGTATTCAGAAATAGAGGAGAAAAAAAATATGCTAGACTGTCATAACTGATTAGCAGTGATATGTTCAGCCTTATATTTAAAAAAAAATCTTTTTATTATTTTAATTTTTTTTTTTCTTTTAAGTATCTTTGTTCAATGTTTTATCATTGTCCCATTTGTTGAGATGACATCAATTGTTAGCACAGTTCCAGTAAGTCACCTCGGTACAAGCCATCAGTAAGTCAAAGCTTGTGCTTCTCCATTAACTGTTTTAGATTTCAAAATTCCATCTTCCTCAACAGTTACTGTTTCTATACCATTCTCCATTGATCTGAAAAAGAAAATACATCTCAAATAAGTTTTAAAAACTATTTAATTTTTATTAATGCAACTTTATACAAAAAAGGTTATTGCAATAAAACATTTTAGGAAAGATTCAAATAGATTGAGTAAAATACACAAAAATGGTTTGAATATTTTTGTTAAAAAAAAAGTGCTGTTTATTTTTGTTCAGTCAACTTACTTTTTGGTTACAACCTTTTTTCCATTGATAAATTTTGTTGAAGTAGAGGTGGAACGAAAATTTCCACCACCAGCTGGCCCACTGAAAGATGTGCTTGAAAATGATGTAAAACTATAGAGAAAAAAAATATAATAAAAAGTCAATATTTTTCCAAAGTAATGTTCAATAACTGATCATTTTACATCAAACTATGTTGCCTTTTACAATGGCTGTGTATATATTCAATAAGTAGTTTTCAATTCATGAACTGGAAGGTGACATTAGAAAAGTGGCTATTTCAACTAAAATTTTCAGAATATGTGGTTTTATCATATTTCCTTAATTATTGGTGTAAATCCTCAATTTTTTATATGTGTGAAAATATTTAATTCTATTGAGGAAAATATAAGAAAATAAAAAATTTAAAGGTTATGTATTCCTAGAGTCAAATTTAATTTTAATGAGATTTAATTTTTAATTCTTTTTTATTTTTTTTATTCAATTACTTACATACTTTTACTTTCCCACTAATCTTAAATGACAAAACCAACTATGTGACAAACTTTTAAATAAGACTATACCATAAAAAAGGACAGCAATGTTACTGTTATCAGTAAATCCAAAGATAACATTTTTTTTAATTGGCAAATGGAAAATTTAGGAACAAATCAAAGTGTATGAACTTTAGTAATATATTACTTCTGTCACACCACTCAAGCATATTGTCAATTGGCTCAAAGCTTCATTACAACAACGTAATTTGAAAGCAATTATCCAGTTTTTATAGCCATTTACAGCTTTGTTTATTTTCTCATAATTTCCATATAAAAAATGTAAATGAAATTAGTTTTCTGCTTAAACAAATGAAAGATAAACTATTGGCCAAGTGTCATTTAAGTGAAACAGGGTTTGTATTTACATGTTCTTATTTTTCTATTAAATAATATTAGGTTTTTGTATAAAAAAACATTAAATTTATAAATACAAAATCTGTCTCATTTAAATAATATTAAGCTTATTTCTACAGAAACATAAAAACCTCAAAAGACACTGATATTCAACTGTTTCAGTCAATATACAAAATTAAAACTATTTTTTGTGGATTTTACACTTCATCCATAGTAATAAATTTCATTTTCTAAAACCAAATTACACTCCAGATTTATATTAATTGGAAGCAAGAAATTTGTTATATAAGAGCAAACATTAGATTTAGATTTTCAACCTTGATTTATGTAAAAAAATAAATAAAAAATAATTGATATTTGCTTATGGAATAATATGAATAAAAAAAATGTTGATAATTTAAGTATATTGAAGAGGCAGATATATTTATGTTGTCAGGATTAAAAAAACAAAAAGCAAGATTGCATTTTTTTTTCTTTCAAAAACATGTTAGTCACAAACCAAAAGTGTTAGTAAAATTTAAAAAATCAAAAAAAATTTTAGAAATGTATTTTGAAAATTACATTTTCTAAAACTTAGAATAAAATACAAAGCAAATCTTTGGGTTTTTGAGTGCAATGCATCATTTTGTTTCCACAAAAGAATTATAAAAACAAAAAAACTGAAACTAAATTTTTAAAATAGTCAAATTCTAAAGCCTAGAAAGTTTAAAATGGTTAATAGTCACCAAACTTCTATAATTTTAAGTGTTTATAGGTCTTCAGGCAAGCTAAGGAGAAATACAATTTTTATTTTCTTAATTCAAAATAATTGACAATTTTCATCATAGACATCTTGCTCGAAAAAAATTATCAGTCAGTACCTGAAGACTTTTTTTCTTTCGTTAGTAAATATTGTTTTTGTAATAGGTTGATAAGATTTAAGATTACTTAGGTTCATCATTAACTGCTTTTTCAATCTGGCGATTATTTTTTTTTTTTCACTCTTATTTTTTATGGTGTAACAGCAACAAATCCATATAAAAAGTTAATTATTTTCAGTATACCAGAGAAATATTTTTTGATTTAATGACCAGGATTATATATAAATCAAAATAATTTTGTAAATTTATTACAGTACTATAATAACAGCAAGGCAAGTTTCCTTTGATTTTTGGGTAAACCAAAAGCACAGAATTTTAAAACTGCTTAAGGTATATTAAAACCTATTATTTCTGAATAAATTTTAGTTATATACAAGCTTAATTGTTCTCTATATCAAAAGCAAAATAAAACTTCTGCTTTTTTATCATTTCAAAATATTTAATTATGAATACTAATGCTTGACTTTTTTTCATTAAATCTTAATTTTATTAATTTACTAGAACACACATGACCAGTTGAATTAAATAATTTAATATTTACTTGACACAACTTTGATTAACAAATATCTACAAAGATTTTAAATTCAAAATAAAATCTTTTTATTTACTGATTTTACATTCTATTTTAATATGTTAATAATTTTTTTTTCTATTTAGTAAATTTTATGGCATGCCCAAGGGGTATATATTTTACCTTATTCAACTTTTTTACTATTTTACTGATGAAAACGGATTAAAGGTATTTGATAAATTAATTTCTCAAATTTTCGTAAAAACAAAAGTTTTTTATTTTTAATTTGATATTTTTTTAATTTGTTTATTCTATTCATTTAGTGCATAAACTTTTTTTTGTAGTTTTCATTTTCTGAGCTCTACATATAAACTGGATGTTGGATATCAAAGTCCCAAGCCGATTAGACTTTTATAGTATAATAGATATAAAAAATATTAAAACAAAAAAGTGCAAAAAATTTACTTACAAATTCCTAGATTTCTTATATTTTAAAAAGATTTTTTCTTAGAATAAATTGTTTATATTACAGCAGAAATTATTTAGATTTTCATCATGGGACATCTTTATATGGAAGTAAATAAAACGAATTATGCATATGCAAAAAATAACAAATGAAATATGCAAAAAAAAAAAAAAACCCTGATTGCTCATTACACATATTTGTCAGATTTACTAGTTCAAAAAATAATTTGGAAGATAGTCAGCATATAATAAAATGTTTTTTAAAACTAGCATTTTTACTATAGTAAAATCTTTTTAATCCAATGTAAGATATTGGCCAAGTTGATAAAAGAAAATTTATTCTAAGATAAGGTTTTTAGCCAAAACATGTTATTTTCTTTATTATAAGAAAGATAAGAAATTCATTGAATTAAAGTCTAAAGTCTTAAAAATCAAATTTAAAAAAAAATTCATTTCGATATGTGGATTTTCCTTCCATATCTCTAAACTAATTCAATTCCAGAAATCAATGTCATATGTAGGCCTTCCACTTAACAGAAAATCAATGATACAAAACTCATTTTTCAGAAGGGTGATTTAGTAATTGTGCAGTTAGTTATGTAATAACTGGTAAAAAAAAAAAATCTATGCCAATAATTATTTGACCAAACTTAGCAAAAGATTTCACAAAATCTGGACAAGAGATGAATTGACTCCTGACACTAAACAATTGTCTCCTCCTTAACATTTGATTTTTGTTATGATTAATCTTCAGGACAAAAGATATAGTTACAAGTTAGCAGCAATACTAGATATTTTTAATATAGACTCGTTACGCAAATTAAATCCTAGTTATTTCTAGCAAGTGTCCTAAATATTACTAAAATTTCATCATTATTTCATCTTAAAAAGGAAAAGAACATAAAAACAACTCAAACATTTTTCAAAGATCTATAGACATTCAATAAGAAGGAAAATCTCAAATTTAATTCTGTTTGATTTCAGTGCTGTCAATTCAAATTAACAACTTAAGAAACTTTTTACTATTCTTTATCACTAAAAATTACTTCATATCCTTTTTCATTGAGTATTATACAAAATGGAACAACTTTAAAATTGGTTGCTTTTTTTGTTTATAAAACTTAGTTATTTAATACCAAGTAAGAACAATCAGATGTCTCTTTTTCCCAACACATTTTCAAATTAACACTAGCTGCTCTATTAAACTATAGCAGGAGGGAACAAGGGAGTTAATACCTCTCCCAAAGATAGTAGTCCCAAGTAAATGGCTTACATAAACTGGGATTTGAATTCATGATTGCTTAGTCCAAAGACTTATTCATAGCACCATGAAGAACTTCCCTAAAAATTGATGAAGGTTGGCTGTTCTGATTTGTAATACAATTGTGAGAAATTTACCAATTAAGAAAAATAAATATCTATTCCTGCTCATATATTGTTATTCAATCTAAAGTGGTTTAATTTGTTTCCTTTTTATTTTTAGTGCAATTAGATTCCAGTAAGCATGAAATCTATTCTCTCTGGTGGTCTTACAACATTTACACTTGAGAATAAATCCTAGTTATGAAGGTCATTCCAGCATATACCCTGCTCTATTTTGGACTAACCATTCGCTTCTAGTTCTGAAAACCAGAAAGTTGGACAAACGTTTGTAGGGTTTACATTAGTAAGCCCCTTCGCCCAAAAAAGTAGTCACTATCCAAAAAACATCAAATTGGGGAATATCAAATATTGATAACATTATTAGTAAGTTTTTATGGATTCTTTTTCTAGTCTTGCCCACATAAATCTTTTAGTTATTTCTAATATCATTCAACATTGAACTAGAAACAGGCTTCAAATATGAAAGACAGTCAAACATGTTAAATTGATAATTCAAAATAATGATTTAATATTTCGTGCAATAAAGAAAATTTTTTAATGCAACAAACAAATATAAATCGTTAATATATTAAGTAGTATCAAATTAAAATTCTCTTGGAATTAGTTTAATCTATTTGGTAAGAGTTAGTAAAATCTCTTCAAAAAGAATTCTCAAACTAAAAAAAAGCTCTATATAGATTTTCGTAAAGTCCCATGAATTAATAAATATGAAAAACACTTTTATATTAAATGGCCAAAAGTATTAAATATTCTTGATGTCCACTTTTCTATTGTAAGATTTTTATTTACTCAAGTGTTATTTTTTAAATTTTTCATTAGTTTTTATAGTCTGAACAACGTAAAAGATCAAAAGAAAATTTGAAATTTCACTTTCAGGATTAAAAAAAAACATCCGATGTTGGTTATTAATAAACTTGTTATAAGATTTTAACTCTGGAAGGAAGGATATTTCTCTTTTTGAAAAACCTTCAAATGTAAAAGTGCTATTGATAAATTTAATGAGAGATCTAATAATTTATCATTAAATTCAGTTGATTGCAAATAAGTTACATATATATATATCTTTATATAAATTGCATCATAAGGTAATCTTAAAAGTAATATTTTCAAGAGAAAAACAAAAAACTAGCCCTTCACAAGTAAGGTAATCATCTATTAAAGGATTTTATATTAGTAAATACCATTAATATAATTGAACAGACAACTAGAATAATAGATTTATTTAATCAAATTAGCTTTCCTAAGTAAACTAATTACCACAAAAGTATTTCTTTTGACTTAAGTGAGAAATCAAATCTGAAAATTTTTGTAACTGTTAAGGATATGCCAATAAGCAGTTCTCCACATTGTTGATTATGAGAGCTAGTCCTTCACAAGGAGTTAAAATTTACATCTATTCCAAACAAATTTAATTTAACCCAAAACATACAAAATGGTTAGCTTCATAAGTAGTAGTGGTGATAGTAGATATAAGTAAGTCATTGAAATGAGAAAGGAAAGGGAAGAATGGGGGGGTTATTTAGACAAGGAGTATAGAAAGAATAGGTAAGTCAAATATTCTAATTACCCTGCATGAGCCATATCAAATGGGTCATCAAAAAGACTTGGGAATCCAAAACCAAAAGGTGAACCAAATCCAAAAGGTCCTCCTCGTTGTCTGCGGCTAACTCCTTGCTGCTGCTGTTCCATTCTATGACGTCTGTTATGATGCCGTCTTCGACTGAAATCACATCCAGGCCTTCAGATTTGCAATTCGGACTCAGCCTCAAACTTTGCGACTCCACTGTGATTTAATCACAGCTCAAACAGGGAATGTGCAAATTACATCTACCCAGGCATGCAATTCAAAGGGTAGATGAACAAGCTCATCCATTAAATTTACTAAATTTACAATAATTCAAAAGCAACAATGATGTCAAAAGCTAATTTCACTAATTTTCAAATAAAAAAAAAGGTTTTACCAAGATTCATATAATTACTTATTCACGTGAAGATTTATAATAAAGGAAAAAGGCGATTCAATCATTTATACTAAACAAGAATCTTTGCAACAAACTAATCTTAAATAGTAAAAAACTTTAATTCATTCAAATAAAATAGGAATAAACTATTACACACATATATAGAGAGAGCACAGTAATTCCACAAGCAGAGAATAAAAAGTTTTCTAATATGAAATTATAATTGTCATATTTAGTGAGATATAAAACAATGATTCATGAAGCTCTTCTGGAGCAGATATTTTCTTTCAATTTTTTTCCATAAATTTCCTACTGAGATCAGGATGTGTCTTATATTTTATAGTATATAGATTGAATCACAATTTATCTTTGTTTGACAGTTAGCTACAAAGTAGTAGAGGAGATTTTTGAATTCTTAAAAATCCAATTAACATTCTACTGGTTTTTTAAGCAAAAAAAATTTTGTTTTAATAATGCAAATAATTAACCCAGTGTTAGCATTCTATCTAAAAGAAATACAAAATTACATGTCTTACACAGATTATCAGATTCTATTAAAAAATTAATCCTTTTGTAAAGTCTTTTTATTTACTATTAGTACTGAAAGAGTAAGACAGATATATTCAGTAATACTATTAAATTTCAGTTTTGACATCAATGTTCGGATATTTTCTTTTGGAAATATGGGGTAAGTGCAACATATGAAAGATTATGATAAACAGATTATGTATGTTAAAATAAGTTTGAATAGGTAAATAAAAACAAGCAAATAAATAGCCTAATGGTTGCAAATATTGAATTAAATTTCTTTAAAAATGACCACTGAATTAATTATCACAATTTAAAAAACCGGAAGTATAGTATGCAACAAGAAAAAAAAAAGCCATTAAATAAATGAATAAAAAAAGATGATTATCATACTATATATAT
>JAYKTE010243881.1:0-11920 GCA_036873565.1 Xipholeptos notoides | reverse complement strand
TATATATATATAAATAAACTCATGTCGGTCTTTATTACTAAGGTCATTCCAAAAGAATGTCACCTATTTTTAAAGCTATTTTTTTAAGATTAAAGAGCTACAAAGGAAGTGGCACCATTTAAATAAGCAACTTTTTGTGTGCCAGAATTTATTCTTATGCACAGCCACTACCATTCACAATGCGCTTTTGCCAGCAACGAATAAGGCGGTCCATTTTCATGTTCAGAGCATGCTTTATCAGCCACATATCTGTCATCACAGTGAAATCAAAAATCATATCTTCTAACTTTGCTGAAATCAACTTCATCGAGATTCAACAGGCGCCATTGAATGTTGAGCAGTTCAATTTTTTCTGCATGGAGGAATTTAATGAGTCATCTCTGTTTCTGATGTTCATCCATTACAGAGATTACTTTTTTAGTCTCAAACCATAAATATCTACAACAGAGAAATGAAACTTTCAGGTAATGAATGCATAAGATATCAGTCATCATAATGATGCAATTTTCAATTTCCTCAAATCCATTCAGGCGGAACAAAATAGGAGGCATTACTTTTTGAATGAACCTTGAATATTGAATAGATTTTTGGATGAATATTTATATTATATATATATATGCACACATACCTATGCATTTCTATACAAATGAAATGATACATGAATGGGTATAGTTTACAGATATAAAAGAAATTTAGAACCAAACAAAATATACGATTACATTGATTATGAAAAGAGGATATCTTCAATAAAAAACAGAAGTTTTAGCTTTCTTCAAAAAAGTTGCTTTCCATCTTAGGAGCTCAATCGTGGTCTCTCATCAGCTAATTATCTTTTCCAGTTTTAGATAAAGATTCTATCCATAAACAACATTCTAAAAACTTGATAGATTAATATCTGACTTTAAATGTCTAATGAGTAATCATTTCTGATTTGAATTAATCTTTATCTGAACCCTATAGACTTGGAAGGTCAAATACACTTGACTCAATTCTAGCTTTTCTTGAATAATATTGTTATCATGGAACATCCTATCACCCCAGCAGTTGATTCGCCAGCCGTAGCAGAGATGCATGAGACCAAGAGATTAAGTAATATGAAGTGAGAAGTACGAGGATTGACTTACGTTATGGACTCTTTGTTTGTACTTTTCCATACAATAAAACCTGTTATTTATTTACCCATCACGTGTAAATCTTTCCACTTGTGATAAACTTAGTTTTTTATATTGTTTCCACAATATGACAAATATTGAATCTTAAATTAATCTCAACAGTTAGAGGAAGTTTCTGTAGTGCAGTGGTTAAGTGATTGAAATTTGAGATCATACTTCAGATCCCATTCACTCCACTTCATTCACATTTGGGCCAATTCTCTTGGGAATAGTATGAACCCCCATATTTCTTTCATCTAAGAGCAACTACTGCTGTTCTGAAAACGTAACAAAAAAAAACAAATGTTTATAAATTTAGTTACTGACCCAGGAAAAATTTTCTTTTTAAATTAAGGCATTTTGTCATATAGTGTAATTGCCAGGAATGTTGGATATCTCTTTGACAATATATATTTTGGCAATTACAATACATTATACAAAAAAATTACTTAATTTTAAATCATATATATATGCATAAGTCAATTTAGTTAAATAAGATGCACTTTTCTTTTTTTTTTATCATTTTATTTTCAACTTTTTTTTATGCTGACTAGCAATATCTTTGATGTTGGTATCCTGATTGTATAAACATAATTTCCGAATCTATTTAAAACTTAAAATCTAAATATCTTTTTAACTAAATATGCTTAAAGAAAAAAACTGCTGACTAAATATACTGCGAGAAAAATCTTATATGAAAATAGAAACATAAAAGGTATTCATTGAAAGAAATTAATCATTTTGGAGGAGCTTCATTGTTATTAGTAAAAAAAGAATACACTATGTTTGATATGTAAGAAAATGCCAAATAAATTAATTGCATTCTGACTCACAAAAAGATGTGTTTTTATAATAACAATAAATAAAGAAGAATTTATCAACTGGTTTATAGGAAATTACAAGAGATTTTATATAAACAATCACAATTTTTTTCAAATAGATTTTCTTTCCTTCTGGATTGAATGGGTCATAAAAATGATCCGAAAGGAAAAATAATTCCAAGTCATTTTCTCCTGTATTTTAGTGCATATCATTTGTTTTTTATAAGCTTCTAATTTCATAATTTTTTTTATTTTTGCATAATTTTACTGCTAAAGTTGATGACAGAAACCATTAGGGAGATATTATTTGTCTGACAAAATAGTGTAAATCACAAAATATGTTGCTTTTTTTTGTAATATCTGAATTTCTCTGACTAAAGAAATAATGGTAGAACATAATTATATTAGCCATTACGGAAAAAAAAGTTTCCAAATGTTATGGATACAATTTGCAGTATACATCCTTCAATTAATGTCCAAGAATATGACACTGAGAAGTTTCCAACGCTTAATCTTGATTACTAATTGAGATATAAAAAGAATTATCGTTGGCAGGAATTATGGCTTTGTTTCCAGTAGATAAAAAAAGAAATTTAAGAAGAGAAGAAAAAAAGCAGTGAAAAGATTCTTAGGAATAATAATAATAATGATAATAATAATAATAAAGAGAAAAATGATAAAAGTTAATAAAGAAATAGACCATAAGAAGTGGTTGGGAGATAAAAATAGGGGAAAAAATTGAGAATTTCATTGTAAACAGTGAAAGAGAGAAAAATAAGTAATTAATACATTAAGAAAAACAAAGAAATGCATAGGAAAGAAATCAAAGAAAAAAAAACAAATGAAAGTGAATTATAAATAATGAAATCATAAAGAATCAGGATAATGGAAAAAGTTATAAGGTGAGGAAATATTTAGGTTGGAATGAGTGAAATAGAAGAAAGATGGAAAACTTGATTGAATGAAATAATGAAAAAAGGGAATAACAAGGCATAAATATTTGCTGTGTTAAATAAAACAAAGAGAAATAAGATATAATAAGACCAAAGACGTTTTTGTAAAGAAATGAAAAAGTAAAAGTTTTATGATGTAAAAAATGAAGAAAAAGTAAATTTAATAGTAAATAAAGAAATCAAATAAGTTGATTTTAATGCCAAAAAGTAATAAAAGAAATGAGATAAGTAAAAAAAGAAAGAAAAGAAATGATAGAAGATGAAAGGGAATTAATGAGATTGTTAGGAATAAAATTGTCGATAAAGAAAAAATGAAGGGCAGAAACAATTAGAAGAAATCATAAATGAAGGAGAATAATATAATTCATAGGAAGAAGTCAAAAATGAAAGAATATGAATCACTTGAATCAATGAAAAAGAAGTAAGTACATGAAAGATAAGAAAAATTTAAAAGAAAAGAGAGAAAAGGTAAAAAAAAGAAAAATTCAAGCAATTAAAAACAAAATCTGGCAAAGAAATAAAGAAAATAAGATTTCCAGAAATTAACAAAGAAAAGTAGGAATAAAATAAAAGCACAATTTAGAAAAAAAAAAGTAATATAATTGAGTAAGACAATAAGAAATAAAAAAGAATAATTAAAAATAAAACCAATTTAAGAAAAAAGAATATTAATATCAAATAAATGAGGGGGAAAAAAACAAGTGAATCAAAAAGATAACAGGAAAAGATATAAAGATCAACAAATGAACAAAAAAGTATCAACAAGAAATACAAACAAAAACTAAACAACAAAAAAACAAAATTGGTCTAAGAATAAAAACCAAATAAATATCAAGAGACAAAACATGTCAGTCATAATTTCTCTAAATATAATCATCCAAATAAGTGAAACTTGTTTATGTTAGTTTGTTCTAGAGATTTATTTTCCTTTCCTTTTTTTCACCTTTATTTTTCATGGTAAGCTTTTGGAATTCTTTTGGCCACAATAAAAATGAATTCTTACTCAGACTGTCAGTTGATTTACAAAAACAGAGTTCTTAATGACTCTTAATGAAACAGGGTGTATAGATAACCATAAAGGATCAACTAAAAATACTGCATGAAATCAATGATCAAGTAAAAGTAAAATGACAGTAATTGCTCTCTTATTCCTGCCTTTATATATATATACACATACATATATATACATACATATATATATATATATATATCTCCTCTTTATTTATTAGATTTAATATTCTTGTATTATATTCAGAAAATGATTATATGTGATGATCACAGACCTTATCCACCCATTCACCAACCCCTCTTATTCTTCGAAAATACTTAATGGATATTTAGTTGTAATTGGAACTCATCTTGAATACTTACTTAATACAATGAGAATGAGAACATAATCTAAATTATATTGTAGTTATCAGAGTAGATTTTGGCTAATAAAATCTGAAAGAAAAGCTTTAACTGGATTTGACCTTTTTTTTTGTTTGGTTTCATTCAATTGGCATCTTCTGCAACCCCACCCCAACCTAATCCACCCACCCAGCTATACTCTCATATTTTCTTAATACTTATTTTATTTATCTCTACCTCTTTTGATTTCAGTGAATAGGGTATTGACCTAAATTTGGTCTTCAGATACTTAATTCTCTATATGAGCAGATACAACTTTTAATGTTCATTTTTGTTTAATTCTTTAAGAGCATTTATGAATCTTAAAACCTGTATAAAAAGAGAAGAAAAAAACAACTCAATTAATTATTGTCTATACTTAACATTGTTCCAGAGGACGATGAATGAAATCATTATACTGTAATAGTTACAATAATTATTATAAATAACAAATAATATAATAAGCTTTTATCAGTTGTGCATGAAATTTATAAGCAAAATGAATATTAAGATATTTCACATTCTATTTCAGTTATAGATCAATTATTGGCAATTATTTAGTTATTGTTAATTCAAATCAAAGTACTTTAAAAAGTTCCACATGGGTGCTTGTTTTTTTGTTTATTTGTTTTATGGCATATCAACATTTTTAGGTAATTCAATGTCAAGAACAATCATTTTTTACTGCAAACACAATGACTGGGATTCAAACTTGCGTATTAAAAGTCCAAAGTCTGCCTACCCACTGTCCCATTGTATGCTTTTTCTTTACTGCTGTTTGCTTACCTAAAATAAAATACATTTATTTGTATATTTTTATGTGATCTACATACAATCCTTTTGTTTGTATTGTGAAATTCACTACATTTCATCAATTTATTCTTTGGCCTTCTTCAGGTTTTCTGTTTTCATGGTTGGGATCAAATGTGCACTCTGATGGGTTTTTTGTGCTGACAAATTAATGTTTAATTTTTTAAACAGAAAGTATGCAATCTTCATTTTGTAAAAAAAAAAGCATTCATATTCTAAGGAACAGAGTAAGTTTTAAAAAGGTGGAATCCAAAGCCAAAAGATAAATTGGCCAAAACATAGTGAATTTAACAAACACAAAGATGAGGGTTATAGACTACATAATAAATGTACAAATTATTAAGCCTCATCTCAAGGATTTAAAAAAAAAATCCAATATGAATTTAACAAATATTTAGATGATGACTATAGTCTGCAGAATAAATATACTGTATATTATATTACAAATTATCAAGCCTCATCTCAGGAATTTCAAAAAAATAATTTCCAGTATAAATTCAATAAAAATTTACATGAAAACTATAGTCTGCATCTTTATGATGTAATACTTAAACTTTACTAATACCAAAAAATGTCAACTTTTGGAACACTTCAGCCAGCCACGCCAAACTGCCATTTACCAGATAGAAAAAATAATAAAAGATAAAAGAAAGAAGACAAAAAAGGGACGCAAAAAATTAGATTGATTCTGACCTAGAGAATTACTTTTTTTAACCTCTTTCATTCTCCTCCATCATTTTCAAAGAGTTTAGTTTAAGAAAAACTTACTAACATCACTATTTAAAACAAAACACTATAAAAGTGCTTTTTTCAAAAGAAAAAAAACATCTTATTTTTTGGCTAAAATAATTGATTTAGAAAAACTATCAAACATTAAATCATTCTCTTTGGTAAGAAGAACTGACGCTTAGCCAAAGAAGAAACTTTAATTTTTTTATCCATAATGAAGTCAGTAGAGTGCAAGTGCAAAGTGCAGTTTAAAAAAATGACTGAATTTGCAAATTGGTTCTTACATTTATTCATCTTTTTAAATGATTTGTTTTTTCTAAAAAAATCCCTACATATAATAATCCTTTTAAATAAATTATGGTTTATACAAAAACAATTGTCCATTAAATCGACAAATAAGTCAGATAACATATTCTGTTTCATTTTAGATAGTTTAAATTATTTTCTAAGTTCTTAAACACATATTTTTTAAATCCATTTTTGTAAATATCATTTTAAAATGAAATTAAACTTTTTACTGAGAAATCCTCAAATAAACTTCCATGAAAAAAAGTCAAGTAAAAATTCCATGCAAAGTCCAGTCTTCAATCAAGGGTTATTCTCAGCTCTTTTTAACATTCTATGATTGGCCTTCATTCACTCAAAATGAGCTATTTTTTAATTAATTCATGGGATAGTTGAGCTTTGTAACTTCCTAAAGTCATAAATTTGTTCCATGTAGTAAATTCAGTATGCCTAGAGATGTTAATTACTGAATTTACACACTAAACTATTTTACAACTTTATAAAGCTAAACTAGAAGATTACCAATTTATGGTTACTGGTTATCTTTCTTCCTTCATCAAAATCAAGAATTAAAATGTTTTACTTACATGAACAGTGAGTGCACGGTGGGGTGGGTGACTGTCGTAGTTGTCAAAAACTATTTTTTGTTGACATTTTTGTTGGATTCTGGGTAATATTTTCACTAAAATCAAATGAAATTATTTTTAAAATTATTTTATCTTCAGTTTCAGATGCCAAAAATATAATATTTATACAACTCCAAAAAGAAAATGCATTTGACTGCAATAATTATATTTCTTTGCTCTTAAAAAAAAGGAGTAAAGATTCTGTTTTTTTTTCATGCTCCAAACATTAATTCAAGCTGAAATAATTAGTTCTTAGCTCATGTCAAGTATTATAAAGTTAAAAAATAATAATTTAATTATGTGTTAACTTGTATTAACTCATATGTAACCAGTCAAGTTGAATAAAAGTCTTCAATAGTGTCCTCACTCAAAAAGGGTATCTCGATTGAATTAATCAAAGAATTCCTCATGAACATTTTAATTTTGTATTTTCTCGCCATTTTTGCCTGCATTTACTGACATTAATATTTCTTTAAAATTTTATTGAGTAAAGAATAAAGGAACTCTTAAAATTCCATTGAGTGTTTCTGGCATTAATTAAAATCTCTATGAGATTGAATTGCTGCTGAAGAAGTCAAATTCTACCTCCGCTTTTGAATTCACTTAAAAAAAAATTCCATGTTTCGAAAAGAATAAGTCAACTTATCTCTTCATAACATGTTTAGTTATAAAATATGTTTTCCTTTAGTCTTTCTGTTGGTTGAATGAATAATTGTTCATGCCTATAATGCAAAAAACCCAGATTAATCTTGAGCTTTTTGGCATAATTATTTTGACTAAAATGAACTTTATTGAAAAACATTTTGTATAAAATATAACCTATTTGAGCAAAACTTTATAAAAAATGATCAAGTTTAGAAACTTTCTAACAGCCATCTAGCATTAAAAGCTAAGCTTTAAAACGAAATCACTTACAATAAAATGATTACTTTAACAAGATTTTAAGCAAATTTTGGACTTAAAAATCTTGTTAATGTAATCATTTTATTGTAAGTGGCTTCTGTTTTAAAGCTTTTAATATCGCAGCAGATTTATTTGTTTGCTTTTCTCTGTGTTTGTGAGGTTTTTGAAGATTTGTTTCCTAAATACCCAAACTCTTTTTCATGCTGTCAAACCTCTTCAAGATAAATCTAATAATAATAGAATGAGTGAAATATATTAGGCACTGAAAAAAATAAGTATTAAGCTAAATAATATTGACAGTATTTAAAGGTTATTGTCTGTAAATTCAAATGTTTTTCTTTTTCTTTCTTTTCAATTTGGACATGACTAAGAATGATTTTCCCTTAACCAGCTCTAAAGGAAATATTAAAATAATTGAGTGTCAGGACCTCTGGTAAGTCATGTACAACAAATTGGTTCTTTGTTTTCTATTGTAACTGTCTATATCAATTCAATTTTCTTGATTAAAATTCTGTCTGTGTTTAAATCAGATCTTGCTGGTGTGTCTCTATGCAGATCTATCATTTCTTGATCAGCCAAGCTGAAATTTTGTGTATATCCACGGATGGCTATTAAGATTCTTAAAATAATGCTTAAAAGTCGTGTCTTTAAGGCATTTTTCCAGACCCTTAATTTATGGTTTGATTTATTTATACATGCTGAAATATATCCTCTTACATGATAAAAACCTTGATTTTTGTAATTCTTTTATTTTGTTTTTAGTTAATCAGAAAAATTGGAGGACTAATGTTGATACTTGATAGTACTTTTGCTCTTAGCTTAGTTTCAATGGTTGTATATGCACAAAAAGATCCTCAGCTATCTATTTTACTGTATATTATTCTAATTTACTTGAAAATAAATTTCTTATAGAAACAAGAAAGTTAGGAGAAAGGCCATGGCTGCATTTTTTAACCATTGTACAACCATCCAGGAAGTACATGTTTATTAAATATAAATCTGATATTTTTATAGGATATCATATTCAGATATAGCCTAATGAGATTTGGTATTCGTGAGAAGTTTATCATTATTTCATGGCAATATATGTAGACTTCTTGGGGGAAAACTGAGGGGAATTAAGTAATGGAGAATTATTAATACAAAACTATATTCATTAAAATGACCTAAAAAGGTTGATACACCATAAAACATAAACAATTCAAATGACAATACTTATGTCATTTTAGACACAGTTGTTTATGGGTTCTTTCTTAGTCAAAGGGAAAGTGGGAAGTGAAAAAAGCGTGATTTGGTAATCGGACTATTAATTTTCAGTATACGTGTTTGAATCCTGGTGGTTCCGTCGTGTTCACTTGTGGACAAGTACCCTTGAGAAATGTATGATTCCCCATTTCCCTTCAGCAGTTGATTAAATAGTGAGGGTGGGTGGGCCTCTCCAAGACATGGTAGGCAACCCATGTAATGATATGGTGACAATAAAAAAACCTTGATCGCCCAAGCAAAGCATTAAGTATTCAGCTGCTGACAAGTTTATGAATTAAACTACTTTCTAACAGCTATGGCCAATAGAGCATACTGGAAAGGTGCAATGAATTTTTGGCTAAGGTCGCAAGATGATGAGAAAAAGGCAAACAATAGTCGAAGTACCTTAAATAACATAACTGGAAGCTATATGATTTGTAAACAATATGAATGTAAACAATTGCTCAAGTGCTCTAAATAAGATAATTTGCAGGAAGGTGCTTTATAGCCAAATAGTTTTTGGACATATTTTTGTTATAAATTAATTCTAAGAATAGTTGGTTAAAGTCTGGTTTGGTGTCCTTGTTACATATGTTACATAAAAAAGACACAAAGATATTTATGGTTCACAAGTTTCTGCAAGATGACAACTGACATCACATGGGATTTGGTAATCTTGTCCTCTTTTGATAGGAGGACGATCAATCACAATTGGATATGGCAGTTTATTTCTCAATGTAGTTTAGTAGGAGCAGAAAGTCAAACAAAGTGTTGAAAATATACAACTATTTTCCCTGTTGGGTGGAGGGACTAGAAAAATAAAGTTGTAAAACTTCAGCATGTTGCCAACATATTTTTTCTTTTTTTTACCAAGAAAATTTCTTTTATACCAATTCCTCAATCCAAAACAAAAAGCCATTACATTTTCATAAGTATATAGGATCTTGAACTTGAGATCCACAAATTCATACTGCCAAAATCTGTCATAGTTTGTCATTCATTTTGGTGGAATATTGTCAGGTTTATATTTGACCATTTTATAAGAACACTAACCTCTTACAGGTATTTCCTATTAAATCTTTTGTTTTCTTTGTATATAACTTTTAAACAAATAGTTTAAAAACATACTTATTGTTAAAATCAAAATTTTACAATTTTTTTTTTAAGCATGAATACACAATTATAAGCATATATTTCATAGAAATATATTTGTTCTAAACAAATTTAATAAAAATACAATAGGAATAGATTTTCAATTTTAAGATATTTTTTTTAATTTGATTTCTGATATTTGATAAATTTTTAAGAAAGATTATTTGACAAAAATACCCTGAATAATATCTCAATGATTTATTGGGAAAATATTTTCCTACAGTTTGTTTGTAAAGCCCCTTTCCTTTATGTTGAGTGTAGAACAGCCATTTTTGTTTGGGGCAAAAATGATCAAAGTTGGGAAATAATAAAAAGCAAACATTTTTTATAATGCAAAAAGGAAAAATAATCCAAATTGTGAATATCAGTTTCAGGTGGTTAACCAAAAATAGTTTAAAGTAGTGGAGTAGTAATCCAAGGCAAAGAGTTGTAGTAATAGTAAAAATTAGCAGAATCCATGGAGATTCCACAGTAGTTAGAAACATGAAAATATTAACATCAGCAAGGACCTTCTAATCATATAATCAAACAATTAGAATGTGGGTGTTCTTTGATAGAAAGATCAGTGGAATATTAGCTCAGATCAGACCATGAATTGAAAAAAAGTTTGAATGCTAAATTTAGGTTTATTTATGGTTATTGCTTTTAATTAAGATTTTTAAGCTTGATACTAAAATATGAATCCTTTAGTTTGGACTTTGAAGTCGTCCAAACTAATGAATAAGTGCTAAATTTATCTTAATATATGTTTACTATTATCAAATGGGATTTTAAAGTTTTTTGGGGAAATTTAATATTTTTATGTAGTCCCACCTTTCCAAACATTAAGAAACAATACTAATCCATTGAATTCACTTACTAATTAGATGTTTTTAACTAAATATATTTTATTTTTGTTTTTTGATAACAGCCTGTTTTCGTCTTTCTGCATGCACAAGCAACATTCATTTTCTGAAAGGGAACAATTTTTGCATTGTCACTTCTGAGGGCATTTTAAGTTTCTTTCACCTAACCTTTTTTTTTTACTTACTAAATATTAAAAAAATAATAATCTAGTCATGCCAGTAGTCATAAATAAATACCTATTGCCAGGAAAAAATTTTTTCAGTAACAACAAATGAATGAAGTTGATCGAAGATAATTGTTATTTACCTCCTTCAAAAGCAACTGGTTATAAAAAAAAAAACAATATACAGTAATGATCTTTTTTAGTCAACAAAATAAAATAAATTTAAGTAAAATATTACACAGCACTATGCATTGAATGAATATAAAAGCAATTATTTTGCTAAAATATATTAATAAGCTACAAGTAATTATTGAAATATGTTTTAGTATAGCAATATGTTAATAAGTTAAGGTGGACAATGAAGAGGGTGTAACGTTACTTAATGCATGACACACAATGAAGGTGCTACTGCAATATAAGATAATAATAAAAAACAATTGTCTAATGGTTAAGAGCAGCATTACTTTCTTCAAGTAAAGCTGTTAGAAAACAATTAAGAAATTCAACTAAATTAAGGGACATTGAATAATACACATGATGATAATTCAGCCTAAAAGCAAATGTACATAAATCTTGGACTATGAAAGAAAAGCATTCATCCTGCAGCACTTTCCGAAGCTTATTTATTTTTGGAATCATTGTTGAGGCATTTTATGACTTTTCTTTAGATTAAATGAATCTTCAATTTAATCAGCTAATACATATAAAAATAACAACTAGCTGAACCTATGAGAAGTTTCCCAGTAAAGATTTACTGGAAGAGGTTTATCATTGATAAAATATCAGAAAACATACCAATGATGCCAGGAGAATAGAAGCAATGGAATCTGAAAAATGAAAGTAGGGG
>JAYKTE010243771.1:0-11921 GCA_036873565.1 Xipholeptos notoides | reverse complement strand
TCTCTGTGTGTCCATTTGAGGAACAGTCATTACTAAACTACTTAGCCAATTTTGGGTTTAGAAACTTTAAATTTGGTACATGGAGTATTCGGACCTTTGAAACAAATTTGATTTGGTTTTGAACTGGAAAAATAGCTGCTAATGGGTCGAAATTGCATCGTTTCAGACCCGTAGCATTCGCTACGTTCGTCATTTGGTTGTCAAAATAACTACAATTTACTAAAATAATTTTAGGCTTTCATAAAATAACGCAGAAAGAAAAAAAAAGTGGAATTACAAAAAAGCACAACATAAAAACTAAACAGCATAAAAGCTCATGCCGAGCAAAGGCCGGTAACAGTTCTAATAGAAGTTACTTAATTTTGATGAATAATTTATTCTATAAAAAGTGTGATTAAAATAACTGGAAGTTTTCATTTTGTTTTCTGTAAAGTTTTGGTTTTTATTTTTCGTTATTGAAGATAACGTCGTCTTTAATAACGCCTTCTTTAATCTTAGATTATAAATGCATTAATCCCTTGGAAAAATATATTTGTAAACTCTATAAACCAAGTAAACTTTTGTTTGATTAGCGATTTGAAATACCTGTTCTCGGAAAATATATTGTTAATGTTTCAGTCTTCGTGTCTTATCGCAACGATTAACTGCTTCTTCTCTTCAAATTTGAGGATCTCCTGTTTTTTATTTGTTTTTTTTATCATTACTATTTAAAATTCTTTTTTCTAATAATATTTTTTAATTCATCAATATTCTTATTTATTATTCTTCTTCTTATTATTATTATTTTGGTTGTCAAAATAACTACAATTTACTAAAATAATTTTAGGCTTTCATAAAATTACGCTGAAAGAAAAAAAAAAATTTGGAATTACAAAAAAGCACAACATAAAAACTAAACAGCATAAAAGCTAATGCCGTCAATGTGGGACAAACGTTGCGTTGCGTGTGAGTGCTGCTTGTTCCAGACTTATTTAAACGAGTTTCTGTGAAGAAATACTTTTAAAACTAAATTCTAAAATAAGTTTATTGTTTGTATTTCCGAAACATATCGTCTTTAGTTCACTGAATAAATATATTCAAAAAAATATTAAATTCCTTATAGAGATTATAATAATTTTTTTTTTCATAATAATAAAAATAATAAAACAAGTCTATTTCAGCTTTTTAATTTTAACTAGACTTGTATCCCTTCTTACGTTGAATTTAATTTTTTGTGTGTGTTAAAATGCTTTTCCAATTGCATTTTATTCGATTGGCAGGCTCCTCGGTGTTTTTTTCACATTTTTTCCTGGTAAAATATTTTTCGAATAGCCCTGGAGTCCCGGAATATTTTATGATGCAAATATTTTTTTTTCTTTAGTATAGCTTGGGAGCATCTGAAAAACAATAGATCCTTCATATGTTGTCACAGAAAAAAAACACTTTTAATGGCCTCTAAAAGATTTTGTAAAAATTCTATATAAGATTGTAAAATTAAGATTTTTCTGTAACTTTTCCAAGCGAAATTTGATTGCATTAATTAATTCGTTTTTATTTCTACCACAATCCACAAATTACTTGCTGGAATTTTGTCTTGCTTTGTTACAAAATCTGATCAATCACAATTTAGCTTTTTATTCATTGCGATAAAATTCACTGCCGTTGATGATTTTATTGATTGTATTGTTATTATTAAATTTTCACAAATTTGTAACATCTGCGCTTGGGAAACATAGTATGACTTTCAGGGAAGTATTGGCATTCGTTTTCATACTTTTTCTATTCCACCCTAGGTGTATATAAGAGAATGAAAAATCTAGAGTGATATAGACCTTATGGCCCGCTACCTATTTGTGTGATGTTCAAAGGATCGATGGTATTCGTTCGTCTATTTTTCTTCTTCTACCCTAAGTGTAGGTCACAGAATTGAAAATGTAGAGTGATATAAATCTTTGGGCACAAGGCTTACTGTTTGGCATTTAGGGGAATATTGCGGCATTCGTTTGCGGCTTTTTATTTTCTTCCATACTATGTGTACATTCATCAGAGAATGAACAAATCTTGAGCAATATTGACCTTTTGGTCTACAACCTAAAGAATGATACAGGGGAGTCTTGGCATTTATTTGCCTTCTTTTTTTTCCTCTTCCACAATAAGTGTAGGTCACAGAATGAAAAATCTAGAGTGATAAAGATTTTTGGGCCGACGGCATATTATATGTTCAGAAGACCATTGAAACTCGTTTTTTCTGCCAGTTTTTTCATCCTAAGTGTAGGTCATAGATAGAAAAATCGAGACTGATATTGACTTTTCGTCCCACATTGGCATTCTATTGCTTTATTTTCGTTTTCTCTTTCAGTTCTTGTAAGACAAAGATTGAAAAATCTATACTGATATAAACCTAATGATGCTGCGCTTCAACATAAAACTTATGATGATTTTTTTTAAGCTTTAGCAAATTCACTTTCGATAATTAATTATTTATCCTATGCTTTAATTTTTTTATAGACTTTTTTTCATTTCTATACTTTATGGAACTTTTTGGTGGGTCATTTATGCTGGGCGGGCGACGTCTGGAAATGAATTAAAACCGGATGCTTGCACTAAGAGTGGGAATTTTAAATCACTCACAAATCACCAACACAGACGTTTTTGTTTTTTTCTTTGTCGACACAAAAATTCAATAAATCAAAGAATATAAATGAAATAAACGAATAAATAAATAGTAAAGTAGAATTAATTTTAAAGAATTAATTAAAAATATTTCTAAAGAAAAGGTTTTTAAACGAATTCAATTAATTCTTTTTGACACACTGAACTGAACAAAAATCAAGACAAAAACATTTTAGTATTTTTGGATTTAGACTAATTTCATTAAGAAAAATGAACTCTTCTTGTCGACTAATCTTGTTAATATTATAAATCCTTTTGAGTTTTATACTTTGCTGTAAATAACCAACTAAAGAAACCAAAAAATACGTACAAAAAAGGAAATAAAAATGGTGTTCTTCAATGAAACATGGCACTAAAAAATAGCCACTTTAAAAATTAATTTAATACATTCTAACTATAAATATTGCATTCTTTTCTTTACATATAGTATACTAGTGTGAATGCCTATTAAAAAATAACGGGTTTTAAAAATAATTTAATAAATTTTACCTTAAAATATTGTATTATTTCTTTTTAAATAATTTTAAGGTAAATTTTATACATACATTAATAAAACGAACTATTTTAGTCTAGTGTGTATCCTGTTAATATTTACAAAGTTTAAAAATAATTTAATGAATTTTACCTTTAAATATTGTTTCTTTTTTCATGTATAATTCATTTCAAATTATATTATACATTAACAAATTAACAAAACGAACTATATTGAATAATCAGTTATCGAAAATCAAATTTGTATATCGGGCTTTAACGATTAAAAACAGAAATAAAAAAAACAATAAAAAATAAACAAACCTGTACAGCACTAATAACTCAGTCGGATGAACATCAGAATTCTAAGATGAGAATAACGCTGTCAATCCTATGGTCTTGTAATTCGAGTCCAGAAGCGCACTACACGTTTGTTTTCGCCTTTCTTTCGTCTTCAGTGCGTGACATGATACACATTAGAAAATGAACACAAGGCATGCTTTGTTATATAGATAGATACGTTTTATTTTTTTGGGGGGACACTTGGCGCACTGGATAGAGGCGTTGAGTCTCTGTGGTTCAAGGTGAGCATCGTCGGAAAATAGCGGTTTCAATCCTAGTCCAGAGGGCCAGAGGAATATTTGGCCAAAACGTGGTGAGGCAACAATAATGGAGGGCAGCATTACTGTGGATACATTTTCAAAACACAACATTATTATCCTGTCACGGTTAATCACCCGAAGAAGGCCAGATAATTAGCTGGCCAAAACGTGGTGATGCAATTAAAGAAGATAGTAATTGCTGGAGATACGGTTACAAGACTCATTATTCCTATCCAGTCGCAGTTAATCATCTGAAGAAAGCTAGTCATAAATCCCAACGTTCCCTCCAGCTATGAGTTGAATAATGCATACTGTGTTATTCCAAAAACTAAGCGTGGACACAAACTAATGTTTACCAAAAATGACTCTTATCGGCATTAAAATGACCTGAAAAGGGTTGCAAAAACACACACAAAGCTAAACAATTAGTTGGCTAAAACGTGGTGATACAACAACTAAGGGTGGCAGTAATTACTGGGGATACGGTTTAAAAACACAGTATTCCTATCCGGTGGCGGTTAATACACCGGAAGAAGGACAGAGAGTGAGTGGCCGAAACGTGGTAAAACAAGAACTATGAAGATGAGGATGCAGTTAAAAAATAATTGATACACGGACAATGAAATTCCGGTAAACATAGTTTTCGGTGGTATACCTAGGATACACATAATTGTTTTCGAGATGCCTTCCAATTTTAAACAAGAAGAGATTAATTCTTGTACTTATTGACGTTTTCAGGCTCCTAGATATCTACTTTTCCCCAAACACCGTTTCTTTTGCGAGTTGTGAATGCAAGCCATTCAAGCAATGATAGCTACTTTTAATCAGGACAAAATGGTGAAATGGTTAGTGAGAATAGAATATTAGGCTTCCTGAACTGTGAAATAGAAAGGGTGGTTACAGCCTAGAATCTTCGCACAGAAAAGCATTTAACAATAAGGAAATAGTAGGAGTTAGCTAAAACCTACTCTATTCTCTCCAACTAAGAACTTTCACTAAAACAAAAATATACTAATAGAGTGTTTTGTCACAGGATAAAAACTCCTTTCTGTAAAAGTGGTGGTGGTGGGGGTTTGAAAATATTGTGTATAAAACAAAAAGATATCTTTCAGTAACTTTTTCCAAGTGAAATTTATTTGCATTAATTAATTTATTTTTACCTCAATCTAGAACTTTAATGCTGGAACTTTGGCTAGCTTTGTTCTGAAATCTGACAAATTACAATTCAGCTTTTATTCATTTCAACAATATTGACTGCATCACTGATGGTTTATTAAAGATTGTGTTGTTAAATATAAATTCTCACAAATGTCCAACATCTGCAATCGGAGAAAATTAGTATGATGTTTAGTGTAGTATTACCATTCGTTTGTCTATTTGGTTCGTCAACCATAAATGTAGGCCACACCATGAAAAACCTAGAGTGATTAATACTTTTTAGCCCACAACCAACAATATTATTATTGAAAAAAGGTTTTTGAGTTAATATATTCATCATACTGAAAACAAACAGCATTCGCCTTGAAGACACAACACAACGAAACAAGTCACACTGCAGCCAAATAAGAATGAACCTTGGAGTTACGGCGACGGATTGAAGCAAGGGAGCACATTTAAGTAGGCTCATATAGGCCAATCATTCTTCTAATCCCGTTTTTAAACATTTGCTATGTCATAAAATATAAATGAAGACTATGATATTTTTGTAAATTTAGTAAGACGAATGATAAAAAAAGATCCCATGAAAAAAATTGAAAAAGATTTTTTGATAAGAAATCTTATAAAGTCAAATTTGTTTATTTTGGAAAAATGTTGCGTAAACTCAGAAAGACATTGTTTTTATACGTAAATAAAATGTTTATTGTTACGCCATTTTTTCACATTTAAAAAAACATCTGTCAAAAATCGATTTATTGTTCGATTTTTATAACTTATTCGTAATGTTCTTGAAATAATTTTGTTGATTTTATTCTGGATACCTTTTTTGTCTTTATTAAAAAAAAATCTTAACCCCTGCCGTGGATAAAAATATAGCAAAAATTGAAATACTGTCCCCTGGAACAACTTTCCAGATTGGAAAACATGAATAATATTTTTCTGTTTTCATTTTTCACGAAAATGTTCGTGATTTATTTTAGCGAGTGGTAAAGTTTATTGTGAAAAAAAAATAATAATGTATTAATTTGTGTTTTTCGAAAAACAAAATCATATTCGTATTTTTCTGGTTCCATTTTAGAATGCTGCAAAATAAGAAATGATTTTTCAAATTATTTAATATATACAGAAATCATTGATTATTTCAAATTGATTTATATAACTTCCTTGAATGTCCTTATTCGTAAAAAAAATTCATCAAACACGAACCTGGAAAGAATAATACACTATTTTTTTTTCTTTCCCATATTATGAGAAGTAATAAAAAAATGATCAAAACAAGGAAGAAATAATCAAACAATTTGCCACTTTTTCAATGATGGCTCAAAAATTTGTTATTGCAGAAAAAATGGGGAGGTAATTAAACTTTGTTGAAATTCAAATGGAATGTAAATATTGTTGTTACATGCCTTAAAGCTAATTATTTTAGATAGCAGTTTTATTTGAATTTTAACGCGGAGGAATCTTTTCTATTTAAATTGGATTTTACTAATTATCATCACGAATAGATAAGTATTTTAATATTACAATTTTTTTTATTAATGATTGAAATAAGAATTTTAAAAAATCGTATCATTTGTCGAAGTCATTTTTTTAAACGAATTTTATCTTCAAATTAGTGAAAATATGTAAAACAAATGCCATTTTTAAATGTCATATGAGCTAACCTATCATCGTCTATTAGGTGCAATTCACGTTACATTTAGAATCCTTTAAGAATAGGCTTCCTAACCTGTATCTCTATTTTTGCGGACTCTTGTCCTCAGCTTTGTAGTTGTTGTTTCCCCACGTTTCGGCAAACTAATCCTATAGCTTTCCTCCGGTATATTAACTTTAACTAGGTGGGTATGTTGAGTCTTGGAAATTTATTGCCAGTAGTTACTGCTCTTGGGTAGGATTGAAACTCAAAATCATCAGACAATGCTTACCTACAGTCGTAGAGAATCAATCCAAGTATGATTACTCCTCTGGGTCCTTGACGCAGTTGATAGAGAGGTTAGAAGTAATTTAAATGGCTTCAACTAGAAGACCTCGCAGAAATAAGCCTGGCATATTCTACTTTATTCGCGGTGAGTGAATACATACTCGTTCCTTATAGGAAATTCAATCACAACTTTGCTAAAGCAAGCTTACCATGCGTGTTTTGGCACTTAACTTAATTTATAAAATTTCTCGTTTGCAACATTCTATAAATACATTCAACTTTTGTGTGAGAAATATTACACATAAATCAACTACTGAAATATAAAATTTTTACTGGATTGATTTGTTTTACGACATATCAACCTTTTTTGTAATTTAATGCTGAGAACGACCGTTTTTATCTGGCATCCTTTTGTCTTCACGCTGTTTTAAAGTACGCAATTGTACTATTTAATCCATAGCTGGGGGAGGATATAAGGATTCATACACCAAAACATTGTTTTGAATAGAAGGCTATAGTCAGAAAATAGGATTTTTAAAGACCCAGTGAGAAAAAAAACCATGATTTGATTGAAAGAAAATGAATGTCATTTTTTGACTTCAATGGTGCAAAAGGCTTCTCATTCAGATAAAAAAATTATGGAGAACTTTCAACTTCATTTTTTTGTAACTCAGTGTAGCCTGAGATCTTTAAGTGGTTATCTAGCTTCCTATGCATATTTTGGTATAACAAATCATGTATATTTCCCCATGTTTGTAACATTTAATAAATACATTCTGTTCGATAATTTTTAAATAAGCAATATTACAAATTAATCAAGTAATGATATCACCAAAATATTGTTTTGAATAGAAGACTATTGTCAGAAAATAGGTTTTTTTTAATCCATTAAAATAACCTGACTTAATTAAGAAAAACGGATGTCATTTTTTTTCCTTCACTGGTGCTCCTAATTCAGTTAAAAAATTATGGACAACTTTCAACTTGATTTGTTTTGTAACCTAGTGTAGTCTGAGATTTTAGAGTGGTCATTTTATGTGCATTCATTTTTGCGGGCTGTTGTACTCATCTTTATAGTTAATGTTTGAACACGTTTTGGCCAACCAATCCCCTGAATTCCTTCAGGTGTTTAAACCATGGCCAGATAGGAATGGTGAGTCTTGGAACCTTATTGCATAATTATGCAGTGAGAGAGCAACTATAGAGGGCAGTAATTATAAAAGATACAGCTCCAAAACTCACCATTCCTATCCAATCACAGTTAATACATATAAAAAAGGCCAGACGATTAGTTAGCCTTTTTCGTGGTGAAAGAACAACTATAAAGATAAGGAAAACAGTCTTCAAAAATGAATGCACCTATTATGGAGCCTAATCTGAAACAATTTTTTCAAAAAGTAGACAATGGTCATTTTATGTTGGGCAGAAAAATAAAATATCTTAGACATGTTCCAGACAAAAGAAATCGAGAGGCAGTCTTTGGCGTCGTAATCAATAACAGACCGAAGTTACCAGTCATATTTACTTCCTATTAAGTTTTATCAACTATAAAAAAAAATTCTTTTGCTTCAGGTATTTGTCAAAAAACATCAAAGTGAAAAAGATTGTTTCAAATTGCGCAGAAAAGAAATAGAATTTTAAGAAAGTTGCGTTTCAAAACAACATGGTCGCTAAGTGAGTAGAATAGCTAGTAGAAAATAGAAAGTTAGAATAAAATTCCAATATCAGGTCAAATTGCTTAGCTTGAGTTTTCAAAGGTTGGAATTTTGTGAATTGCAAAATAAACAAACACAGAATTACTTTTTATTGAAAATTTGCACTCCTTAAGAGGTTAAAAGGTCAAGAATTTATTAATTAATCTAGTATTCTTTGAAAGCAATAATTTATGATTGTTTGAAAAAATAATTAGACATTATGTAATGCTTTTTTAGCTTAAAGTAAAAGACTGAGAGGCGGAAAATTAATTAAGCTTAAGAGGTGCGTACGTGCTTGTTTCCAGCATCACCCTGGTTAATAGCATTTTCTCTCCCATTCTGTAATATCTTTCGTACGGTATTAAAAGAAAATGAAAATATTAAAATACTAGCAATATTGCCCCGCCTTGGTCAGGTGTTTGCTTTGATGCTCCTTTTGTGCTCATTTTGATCTGTGTTTTTTAATTCCATGATATTTTTTCTTTCTAAAAAAACAATGTAGCCCTCACAGAGCTGATGCTGCAGGCCTGCAACGATCAAAATTTTCAACGTTGACCCCCTAGCAGCTATTTTCGGCTCAAAATCAAATCAAATTTGTTCCAACAGTCTGAATACCACATATATCAAATGTCAAGTTTCTAGACAAAAAATAACTAAACAGTTTGGTAGAGACCATCCCTCAGACAAAGAGGTATACAACGTCACTTGTACATACGAGGTTCGTTCCAAAAAGTAAAACCATATATTTTTTAAAAGTTAAAGTGCTGCAAAGACAAGACTGGTACCATTAAAACGAGCAACCTTTTGTGCTCCAAAATTTATTTTTCTACATAGCCATCACCATTCCCAATGCACATTTGCCAGCGATGAACGAGGCTTTCATTTTTGTGTTCGGTGCGCATTTACCACTAAACAAATTGTTTTACTAATTCAATTCTACCCCTAAAACTCAGTTTTTATTCAATCCTTGGACTTTACCACTAAACCAATTTTCTTAAAAATTTAATTCTACCCTTCAATCTTGATACCCCTTTTTGATTTTGAAATGCCGTAAAACAAAATCAACAAATAAACTATATCTTAATTCTTTTTCAATCCTTTGACTTTACCACTTGACCAATTTCTTTACTAATTCAATTTTACCACTAAATGTTCTTTTTTCATTATTCTTTTTCAATAAACCAATTCTTTTGCAAACTTAATTTTACCGCTGAATCTTAATTATTTTTTAATCCTTTAACATTACCACTAAAACAACTCTTTTACTGAGTTTTTATTCATTTTCAATTCTCCAACTAAAGTCTAAACTTTTATTCTCTTATGCTTATAGATAGCTTGGATATGACACAGTAAACTTTACAAACTACTATAAATCAATAATTCCTTTGCTCTCATATGAAAATATATTCAATATTGACAATTTTGATAGTAGCGCGCTTATGTAATTCTCATATCACACAAAATGAATTCAACTTTTACCCGCCATCCTATTAGTGTATTTCATAGCTCATCCATTATTAATAATATCTTTTTTAATACATATATATCATATATTTTAATATATCTGGTGTCCAACTAACATGCTGTGACATCTTAATACGTATTTCCGATTACTTTACCGAATTTTTATTTCAAAGAATAGAATATATAAGATGTTTCCAGTAAAATATGACTACGATTATATGAAAAAAGCAAAAAAAAAAACAACAAAAAAAAGCAAAAAAAAACAAACTAAAACCAATATAAAAGACCAAAGAAAAATAAAAATAAAATATCTCGAAGATATATCTGAACATTAATTTTTTTAGATTGAAAATTAAAATATAAAATCGTTTTGCATTTATAAAATAGAGATTAAATGTAGGAGGCTCGTTCCAAAAGTAATGTAATTTATTTTTTGAATGTATTTTTAAAAGTTAAAGAGCTACGAAGACAGAAGTGGTACCATTAAAACGGACGACCTTTTGTGGTCTAGAATTCATTTTTCTACATACCATTCTCAATGCACTTTGGCATAGAAGGCATTACTTTCGGACGGGTCGTTCGAAAATTGCCAACTATTTTCTATCTAAAGTTGAAGATGTATTAAGCCAGGAGTGGTACCAGTAAAACGAGTGAAGTTTTGTGCTCTAAAATTTATTTTTCTTCAGTCACCACCATTTTTACTGTACTTTTGCCAACGATGAACGACTTGGACCATTTTCGCGTACAGGGTGCGTTTTGTGACTCACATCTCTATTGCCACGCTGAAATCGTAGAACTCATCTTCAACCTTTCCTGCTATCAACTGCATCGGCTTTGTAAACGTTCAACAGGCGCCGGTGAATGTTGACGGCAGTAATTACGGGAGATACGGTTACATTCCTATCCGGCCTCGGTTAATCACCTGAAGAAGACCAAAGGATAGTTGGCCGAAATAATTATGAAGATGAGGAAAACAGTCCGCAAAAAAATGAATATACAGACTATGAGTCTTCTTCTTCTAAAAAATTAAATTCTTGTGTGAAACTTGCGAATTATTTAGCCTTTTGTTTTTAAAATAAAACAGAATATCTCTTAATATCAAAAGACTTAATTAAGTGTTGATGTGTGGTTTAAACCAACACCGATCAATCAATCAATCAGTAAAAAAATCAACAAATCAATCAATAGATCGATCTATCCAAAGATAGAAGTCGAAGCAAATATTGAAATGAAAAATGCACAAAAATCAACTTCTATTTCATTGTAAGTGACACTAAGTCTAATGAGACAATCTTGAAACAATTACTTCTTTTGCAGTTGGAATATTCCATTTTCATTCTAAAGAGTCAAAAGGCATCACGGTCGTACTTTAGAAATAAGGGGACAGTGGATAGGCAGTTCGACTTTGGAATCGTGATACGCGTGTTCGAATCCCAGTCGTCCCGTTTAAGTTCACATTTGGACTAATACCCTTGAGAGAAGCATTAATCCCTACATTCCCTCCAGCTATGAGTTAAATAGTGCATATTGCGTTATTAAAAAGACTACTTGTGGACGAAAAAAGAGCATTTCTCAAAAAATAATTGTTCTCAGCATTAAATGCCCCAAAAAGGTTGATATGCCGTAAAACACAAACAAACACAAAGCAGTAATGATCTTTATTAGCGGACTGTTGTCCTTATCTTTTTATAAGTGTTACTACACTACGTTTCGGCCAACTGTTCCTCCGGCCTTCGTCAGGTGGTTAACTGCAACTTTGATAGGAACTCTGAGTCTTTTAACCACATCATCACTGAATTATAAAGCCTCATCTCAATTCCTAAATAAATATAAACACAAAACACTTTAGAAATAAAATTTTATTTAATTATAAGCAACAATATTTGGAGGTAATCTTGGAACAAATAGTTTTTGGCAGTTGGAATATTTCATTTTCCTTCAAAGTGTTCAAAGGGCACA
>JAYKTE010243661.1:0-11923 GCA_036873565.1 Xipholeptos notoides | reverse complement strand
ATCCTTGGGATGAGGCTTGATAATTTGTACAAGTATTTTTCGGACTGCTGTCCTCATCCATGTTATTGCGGTCTTCATTTGTAAATAATCTATTTATAAAACCTACAGACACGTATTTATCCTAAAGCAAACGAATTGTAATGTATAAACGGTCTCAAAGGAAAGGATTCACAGAAGAAAAATTTGATGTCTCCCCCAACATTCAACCTAACAAGTGAAATATTTCAATACACTGAAATACCCAGTTCTCACATTTCTTACATAATCGACACATGTACTGCTACTGAAGTTCTCAAATCAAATTATAATAGGTAAATGTCTGTTTGGTTGAATGTAGATATATTACAATTCTAAAGTCTGAAGCCACCCTTTCTCTCACCAAGATATAGCAGTTTTACACTATTGTTTATTTTCTATTATTAGTAGTAGAGTACTCTATACACTTAGTTGCTATGATCATTATTAACCTTTAAATTCTCTGAATGAAAAGAAAATATTCTGATTGCTGAAGAAGTAATTCTTCAAAAACTGTCTACTTAGATTTGGTGTCTCTCATAAAAGCTTAGTTTTGTTTAATTTGTAATTGTATATACAATTCTTTTAATTGGTGTTAAATATCAACTTTTTTAGTAAAAAATAAAAACCAAAAAAGCATTAATTTTTCTTTAAGTTATATAGAAAGAACAATTTAAATATCAAAGATACAAACTTACTTTTAGTTATCTGGGGATTTTTTTTACCGGTCCAGTTATATATAAGAATGTGAGAATAGCAGTTTTTTTAAAATTGTAGTTGACTTCATATTTGCATGCTAAGTTTCAGTGTGTTTGACTTTTGTGAAAGTAGCAGTGAACAAGTTTTTGAAATGACACATTATGTACATTAAACCCTTCATTAAATAAGTTTCAGAAGAAAATGAAACTTGAGCTAACTCAAAATAAATTACTCAGGGTTTCCCTTAAACTTTTGAACTACAGTATGTATGTGTTTGAATAAGTGTATTCTTCTTTGAGCAATGATATGAAAGGGACGTTAGTATACTGCAAAGTGAACCTCATTAAAAAGTGTCAATGGAGAAGAGGTGAAGACGATTTCTGAAATAGAAAGAGTATAGATATCTTTGTTAATTGCTAGTCAATATCAGATGTAAAATGTAAATACAGATCACAATTTATACAGCTCCCAAAAGTGCAGTAATTAAAATGGTTGGATAACACAAAATTTTGGCTTGGGCAATTTTGAAGAAATTTTCAGCATTAAGTACAGGAAAAGCTTCAAACTGTTTTAAACTTATTTAGATATCAAATGTTTTAGATAAGTTCGAAAATTAATATCATTTAGTTGATTTGTACTATTGTTCTTGTCTTATTAAATATATACAGTATCTATTCATTTATTTAATCTTTTTAGATGAGACTGGATAATTATTATTTGAATTATTTATATGACTCTTTTCATTTTTATTATTTCTGAACATATTACACAAAGTACCAATTGACAACCTCTCACTTTTTAATCTCATAAATCTTATCAAACTTTGTATTCTTTGTATTAAGTTGTGAAGTAAAACCTTTATCCAATCCACATGAATAGATCATTTTCATTTCATAGATTTAAACTAGGTACTAGTGTTAATCTAGGATAAGAATTTAGTTAATTAAACCTACAGTCTACAGATAATTTGATTATTGCATAGAACTGTTGAGATGTGTCTGACTGCAGTGAGAAGCAATGATGAATATTCAACAAACACTAGTACCTGGGATGAGAAAAATCTAGCTCTACTGGGTTTAATAAAGGATTTGGTATACAGTTCAATGAAGACACTAAAGTTTGACTGAAGATGGCTGATGGGCTCATCTGTTGAAATGTTTATATAACAATTAAGATGAAAATGAAAATACAAATAATCTAAGTAATATTAGCTCTAGTAGTCTACAATTTTTTTGTTTTGTAGATACAAGTTAATATTTACTGTGTATATGTATATGAATGAAAACCATAGATTTCACCAAAGAATGAGTTGATCAATTTTTGTTATTATGTATGTAAATATACTACTTTTATTTACTAGAAAGCTCTCACAAGAATTTATTTGTCCAATAACAAATGTTTTTTTGAATTATTAATGAGCCACCATTGTCATCAACTTGATTTAAACTATTTGTGCCACAGATAACGCACACACTATAAAGATTCAAAGAGTTACATGAATGTTGTATTCATATTTATCACCTAATAGGAAAATATCTGAGTTTTTCTGTCATCTGTTAAATTAAATCCAATGGTGGTATAAAACTCAATGGACATAATGATCCCAAATTGAGACGGATTTGGTTTATTAGGTTTTGTAGAATGGGATCAATCTGTTTGTTATTTGATGCTAAGAACAATCATTTTTAATAAACATCTTTCTTTTGTAAAAAAGTTATTAGAATGGAATTTATACAATTTAACTCATAGCTGAAAGCAATAAGGAGACCATATCTTTCTTGTGAAAGCTTGCTACTAATGACCCAAGGGCATGAAGAAAAGGTTTTTATCTGTGCAAGATGTGTAAGTTGCCATACTAAACAACATTAGTATGGTAGCATATGTTATAAAATCTATTTGCTTTCCACTTTTCTAACTACAAGTAGTCACTAATTATTTGGCAGAGGTACTCTACACTTAAATGCCCAATTGCATTCATACAATGCTTCACACTTATCTATACACTTGTGGCCATTGCTGTCAAAACAAAGAAAAAGAAATAGTTGACAAGAAGAGGGTTTAACTTTCCACGGAAATGAAATTAAGACACTTAGAATATAAAAACAGAGGAAGAAGAAAAAAGTGGGATTATGTATCAGGAAGGGAAAGGACAAAATACCACAAGATCCTCAAGGATCTAAAATTCTCTCTTCTTATAAATTCAAAGATGGCTAGAAATGAAGGCATTTTGCAATAACATTTTAAGAATTGGATTCATTCAATTTAGTATCTTACAATTGTTTATTTTACACTAGCAGGCATACTCAGCACTGGCTAAAAATGGCTTTTCATTTTTGTTTCATGTTTTCCACTATAACACATCATGATGCTTCACATTTAGAATACATTATAATGAAAATACAGTTATATATAAATTTGGAAAAAAATTTCTATTCAAACAAAAGGTAATAATTTTCAGCATTGCGATAATAAAAGTTAGATTATTCAATTCATGGGATTCCCGAATTTGCAATACAAATAGGGTTTAATCCACCCTAGACTGTTTTATAAAAATTTGCTGATACTTCAGAAATGCAAATATTTTGATTCATTTGACAATCTAATCTGGGTACAATTCCAAATTTTTTATACATTAATAAGTACTAAAAAAATAGAAACTCAATTTTTAGAACAATCAATTTATTTCTACATATTTTAAATGCAAAATAAGAAAAGACAAAATTATTCATACAGAAAGAAATATAGTTTTAAATTGATTGATTCATGTAAGTAATTTACATGTTATTTTCAACTATTGATTCAGTAAAATATTTATAAAATTCTAGCAAAAACTACATTATATGGAACTTAATTATGACTGAATAAAAAAACAGATCGATTTCCTTAGATCAAGAAATAGTTATTGCACGATTTTAAAATGGTTAGTTATCCTAACATATATTTTAAAAAAATAAATGGTTTAATCTCACAGAATTTTCCAGGGAGTTAAAGAAAAGCAATAATTTCAATGAAAACTGTTTGCAAGCTTAAAGTTGTTTTGAAATCCATCACCAAAAGTTTGGAGACAATGGGTATTAGCACAATACAACATTGTTGATGTAGAAAGGAGTTAATCCGATCACTATGGACCCTTCTAAACAAGTCAGTTTAATAAACTTTAATTTATTAGAGCAGGTTTTATTATCAATTTAAGTTATTTGAAATTCTACTCCCATTATCAGTGTTATCTTCATGGGGTTTCAACCAATATGCCCTTTAGCTTTCTTCAGGTGTTAATCAAACTCAGGTACTTATGATTAAAACATCCAAATAAGAAGTTTATGAGGACTATTCTAAGCATCTTTTTTGATTTGATTAAAAACCAGTAGTTTTAGGGAATTTATGTTTAATATTAGAACATACATTTATACCATCAAATAAAAGTAAAGTTCATCGGGTGAATTTACTTATCAAAGCCATCACCTTTGACATGTAAATGAATAATTTTAAAAAAGAAAAAAAAATTAAATTAGTAATAAAGATTACTATTTGTCAGAAAAAAAAATGGCCTCTTAAACTTCACTTTCAATATTGGCTATATTTTTCCAACTACCAAATTCAAAATAAAATGAATTGACCAAAAAAAAATAAATAAAAAAAGTTTTTTCTGAGAATAATTAGTTTTTTTTAAGATGCAGACGTCACATCCTCCATTGCTTCCAGCGACACTCAAGTCACAAAATATTACTTGGCGCAAATTATGAGTCACAATCAAAACAAGTTCTCAACTACAAGTAGTAAGTAATTGAGCCTAAAAAGTGGGACATATGAAAAGGAAAAAGAAAAAAATGCAGAAGAGGTACTACTTTGAGCATGTAAAGTAGTCTTCAAAATACAAAACAAATCATGATAAAATAATACAAAGATTTATTGATCTTCATATTTGTTTGATTATGAATATCAATAAATCTTTGTATTATTTTCTGAATCTAGGATAATACAGTAAGATAATGAAATTTTTAGCACTGAAATTGATGACTTTTTTAATATAAAGATAATTATTCATACAGCAAAATCTAACACTTTTTATCAATACAATCAATCAATATTAATGACATTTATAGTTGCTATTTAATTAAATTAATTTTGTTACTCAGCATTTTATGCATAACAGTTATGGGTAATAAAACAATAATTAGTAATAAAGAACAACAATGTTTATAGTATTATATTGAACTGGTGCTCAAATTAAAACTGGAAATTCTAAAATAATCAGAAGTTTTACAGTAAAGAAATATATAAAATAATCATGAGTAGAGGTTTTTTAAGAGAATGTTTATGGAAAAGAAAAGATACTTTGGTATTGCACAATCTTTCAGATCAATTCAAATAATCTTTCAAAAATTCAAAGTGTGTTTTTATTATTAAAAGTGAAGTTAATTTTCTTTTTCTACCTTTTCCTCGAACTATAGTTTTTGATCTATTAATGTATAATTTTTAGCAGTTAGCATTCCCCAGTCACTTTTCTAGAAATAGAAAGTTTGATATTTCAGTACAAATTTTAAAAGACAAAGTTCAAAAATTTATTAAATATCAATTTTAAACTTTTACAACTTTAAAATGTACAATTATGATTAAAATGATTAACTTAGAATGTATTTAATTTAGTTTTATCAAGTATTCACAACAGATCAACATTATGTCAAATTATATCTTGATTGATATCAAATTGTAACTTGATTGTTTCACATCTTTAAAATAAAATTGTCATTATTGTGATTCCTAACCTGTACATTTTTTGCTTATCTAGAAAACCTTTCAACTTCAATTTACTTTTTTAATACCACTCTACCATAAAATGGTCATTAAATTTCTTCCAAAATTGCCCAAATTTAACCAACATATGTTTCACATGTATGTATTTTCATAATTGATTTCTATCATTCATTACAATTTCTTTGATAGATTGACACTTTAGGAAATGACAAATTCTATCAACTTTTGGTTTTATTTGATTTGCAAAAATTATTAGATGGTTAAACTATCTATGTTAGCAAAAAGAGCAAAAAGACTAATTCTCCCACTTTTGTGTATATTAAGCAAATAAAACCATTTTACCTCAGCTGCAGATTTCAGTGCTTATACTGATCAACACGTTGAACAAGTTTTTAACTAAGTAATTTTATAATCAAATTCTTTGCCCACACAAAAAATTGCTACCAATAGCATTTTAAGTATATCACATATGTACATATTAAGGTACTTCAACTACACCCACAATTTCTTTATTTGTCTGTTTTTACTTTATAAGAACAAGGACTACATTTGGAGGTGCCAGTTATGCAACAAATCTAAATCCAAGACAAACACTTGTGGCCACCCACCTTTATACTATCCTGGGGGAAGAAAGAAAAAAAATCACCCCAAAATTGTTTTTACACTTGTTGAAACAAGACATTGTACCATTGATAGGTTCACTGCTAAAATAATATACAAAGATGAAACACTTTATAATTAGTAGATATCTCCTAACAATATTCCAAATAGCTATGTAAATTAGTCACTTGTCCAAAGATGGAAATAAGGAGTAAGGTAACTGAATAGCAAGATTAATTTGAACAAAGAGTCATAAATTAAATTCTAGAACTCATGGCAAGCAAGAGAGAAAGAAAATAACATTACAAAGACTAAGCTTTTAAGGGTTATCTGGTATTACTTACAAGGAGGGAATCATATCCCACACATGAAGATGATTTTTAATAGGATTTCATATATTTTAAATTGTAAATAGACCTTGTTAAAGTGATGAACTTTCCAAAAAAAATGACTATTGCAATTGTGATTAAATTGTGTAACCCTAAAGATTTAACTAAAGTCGTTAGATCATGATCGAAAAATAAAGAAAATTGTTTAAAACAAAATCAATTTGTAATACATCAAAAATATTGTTTATATATAATGCAATATTTGCCAGAAAATATTTATTCAAATTGAATTTTTCTTATATTCCCAATGAACTAAAAAAAATGAACATTTCTTGCTGATTAACCAAAGTTTAGCCCATCTTAAAGGTATTAAGTCGTATTTTTTCTTTTCAAGAAAAGATAAATGCTACTCCTTCTGCACATTGTCATACAATAGCCACAACAAAAATGATAATGAAAAGCCAGTCTTCTGAAAAAGACCATGATCTAAAAAACATTTTTCAATAAATTCAGATTGTATTTCTTGCATATGCTGTCACAAAGCAATTGACCAGACGTAAGATTTATAGCTGTTATAAGATTACATTTTTAAGTTTGAAATTTCATCGTTGCATATTAAGAATAGTCTAATTCCCTTGGCTTATCTAATATCTTGAGGAGAGACAAAAATTCAAAGTTTTTTGACACAGTCACCAAATTTAAAAAAATCATCAAAACTCAGGGAATCATCCACTTATATTGTGAAATTTTCAGAAATTATCAATTAAGTAACGCACCTAATTATGATTAATTTCTTTTTTTAATGGAATCCTCCTTGTTTAATATGCCTTTCATTTTTTTTTTTTATAAGAGACCCAAATGAATAATATCTGTAACTGAAACAATAAATAAAAGTTTGAACGATAAATTTTTCAGAATTGATTTAGGAAATAAATTAGAATGGAAATCTGTAATTTGAATTTAATTTTTGTTTAAAGTATTTAGAACTTTTGATTGGCTGAATTTATAAATAATATTAATTATGTCTCACATTAACATTAAAAAATGAAAAATCCTCATATATTTTTATGAAAAATGGGAGCTTGAATCTTAAAATAAGATTTTTTTTTAAGTGGATGAGTTGGACGAGGTATTTCACATATTGTATTCAATAAAGCAGATCTCTTACTATTCTAAAAACATGTTTTGTTTTGTTTTTTAATTCATGACATTCTTTAAAAATTAACTTTAATCTTAATTTTTATGCTGATGATTCTGAAAACTAACTATGGAATTTAATCACCAAATAAGATTCTTATGCACATGAAGAATGGTTATATTTTTTGGTTTAAGGGTGCCAATTTGGTATGTCATCTGCCTTTGAATATTCTCAATAAAAATTATTCTATCTGCTTCCATGGAAATGTCGAGGAAAACAAATATAGTTTCTGCTAAAACTAAAATGAATTAAAAAGCCAGCATTTTGTTTCCCTATAAAATCTTATTTTTTCCTTTCATCTCCCTGGATTTAACTTAAGATTTCATATGTAATGGGAGCAAACTTAAAAAATATACTTTATACATATGGACATTTTTGACATATGAGTTTTTTGTCATATGACCTAAAAGCTGACATCAGTGATTTTGGGGAGATTTGAATTTTGGCAGTTCAACTGAGAAGTTCAGCAAAGACAATGATAGAAGGTGAGTGGGCCATTGCTTTGTTAACAAGCTTGTAAAATAATGACAATAAATAAATAAATAAACTGCCTATGTTAGATTAGGGGGTCATTTAACAAGTTCTAGATCATCAACCTTCAAAGCAAATGCTGATAAAATGGGCTATATCTAAAATTCTAGCCTACCCCTTCACTTAAAACACATTTACAAATGTATTAACCAAAGAGTAAGCAGCAAGTCAAAGCACAACAAACAGCTCTTGATAAAGTAGTTTATTTTAATTGCATTAGTCATGACTTATTCTTCAAACGACTTTTTAAAGGACCTAAAATTAATCTTCTACATATAATTTAGCAGAATTCTGGTTCAGGGAAGAATTGAGCTGTATTTCATTGACAATTATCAGTTTTTATATACTTTTAATTTTTTTCTTTTTCTTAAAGTAATTTATGCCAAAACCATTGGGATTAAAAGGGAGTGTTTACATTGAATGTTAAACTTATTTTCCTTGCTTTAAATGAATATAATCAAAAAATGTATGCCTTATATTAAATCAACTATAACTGGCATATCAACAATACATCAAAATAATTTTTAACTAGAAAAAAATAAAGAAGTTGTTAAATCAAACAACATTTGAGTCAAAATATTATTTACTCATTGTTAGACATTTATTTTATCAAGATTTCATGTTGACTTATAAATTCTGTTTATTAAACAAAAATTTGTGAGTCCCAGAAAATTCAGTTTGTTGCCAAAAACAAAATCCAGTCAGACATTTACTATCTAGAAAAATTAAAAGAAATGTTTGAACAAAGAAACTGAATTTAAGACTATATTTTTCCTATTTAGATAAATATATCCAAATTTCTACTCATTTTTTTAGTACTTGTGCTAAATTATCTAAACTAATTAAACATAATCAACATATAATTTGTATTGTAATTACTAGAAAAAAAGCAAAACAAAATCCAGGGGTTACTAATTTGCCTAATATTTAAAAAGGGATCAATCCTGTGCTGTTAATTTAAGAATGTATTTTAAAAATCAGCATCTTAAAAATCTCATAAGACATGTTCATGAATTTCTGCAGTGAATTAAGGATTTGGATAAAGATTGGAATTAACGTTGTTTATCTTATAACTTAGAAAATTTTATCATAAAACTTCTTTATCTGAATTCTAACCAATTTTCATAAGATCTACTTTCAAGTTGTAATAATCAAATAATTGTATCTTTATTTTTAAATAAAACATTTTAAAGATATTGCTATAAGTGATGTTATTATCTTCCCTCATAAAATGCCAAGAGGATATTGGTAGCATTAATTTCAAAAATAAAACTGGTGCTTGATTTCCCCTAAAGAAAAGAAAATAAGCTTTAGTTAACAATATTTCCATAATAACTGCATAACGAAGACCTAAAGTAAACAGACTAATTAAACCTTACACAATGAATTTTAATCTCTGATCCAGTAGTTTAAAAATATTTTATCATACTGACCAGGTGCATGATCTGTTTTTTTTTGTTTTGTCTAATTAACTTTTAATCACCTACCACTTCTGACAGACTTTAGATAATTGGAAACTTTAAGGTAATTTTGTTGTTCATTATAGAAAACCAAATGGGTGAAATTTTGAAAATAACTTTATATTCAGCTTTCTAATATATTTCATTTTTTAATCTAGAATTCAAAACTTAGTTTGGTTTTACTTTTAATGGCTTGTTAACTGTTTCATCATTTAATGTAAAGAGTAATCTTTTTTGATTGACTTTGCAACCCATAGCAGGAGGAAATCAGAATTCATACATTTCCCTTGCCAGGTGTATTAGCCACAATATGAACATAATAGAAAGACTATTGGCTTTTGAATTCATGAGTTACATTTCCAAAGAAAGCACCTATGCTTGGGGATTTATCATTTACAAACTAATTTTATTCAGTTATAAGAAAATTTCTAGATTTTTACTTTATTTTCTTTTTTGAATTGTATTTTTAAAATTCATTTAAAGCAAATTAGTTTTAAATCTATTATGGTTAATATCAGTATTCAAGTTTATCAAGTAACAAAATATCTGTTCTAATAATTATTTCATTACATGAACATACCAACCACACCACACCACTCTAGCTACAAAAATTTACTCCTAAATCAAAGTTGCAACAAAGTATAGTTAGAACTTAAAAAAAAAAAAGGGGCTGATTTAAAAAATAAAGATTGAGATAAAAAGAAATATTTGTTTATAGTACTTTTTTTTTTTCTTTAGTGTTTAAAAATTGCTTTAGAAATTAACGTAATGTTGTTTGTCAAAAGAAAACAAATAAAAAACAAAAATGAGGTTACATTTTTGAATAGGTTTCTCAAGTTTCAATGAAAATTAAATAAAATAACTGCATCCCTGGTAATATATTTTACTGCAAATACTTGAATAGGAGATTACAAAATATAAGTAATAAGATTTGTTTGTTTTTGTTTTTTTAATTTAATTTATATACTTAGATGTGGTCCTTCTTACAAATAAAAATATTGATGGATTAGAAAATTAAGGGAATATAATAATGGTAATAATACTCAGGAAAAAAGCCAAATGAATTTTGGGATGGATAAACAATGAGTTAAGAAAAGAAAAAAAAAACCCTCTCAACATATTTCACCAATTTCTTTAGGGTCTGTTCAGGATTAATGAAGCCAGTAGGTCAACCGGAAGTCAAGTTGCTAAGGGTTTTCTTGCCAAAAAAAAAAAAAAAAAAAAAAAGGGCTTCCTTTTTTTTTTTTTTGATTACACAAACAAATATTAAGTCTTTTTCCTATTTCTTGTGATGATGAACTGGAAGTAAGTGCTCAAGAAAAAAGATTAAAAGATTCAGTAAAATAAAAAGGTCTTCCATAAGGGAAATAGGTACACTGAGACTGAGAAGAAAAAAAACTAAGTGGATTTTTTTTCTCTGAGTTATAACTCAGAGTCAATAAGAGTAAGTATGGACATAGACTTTTTGGGGGGGTTGGGGAACAAAAATTGGTTGCTTGCTTTAAGTCTTTTTAATGCTGATTTATGGAAATAAACTTTGCTTTTATCATTTTTTATCATTATATAAAATTTTATTTTCAAGACATTTTCAACAAAACCAAGAGACAACATTTCTTTCACATAATAGAAGATTATTAATTCATATTATTTTCTAAGTTTGGTGTTTGCAGTAAATTTATGCTAAAATAATTAAAAAAGAAAAAAAAAGAAAAGAAAGGCCAGCTGGCCATCTGTATCCAAAAAGAAAGTGGTGGGTGTTTGACACTTTAGTGTTTGCTTAAAAAGAAATCTGAATTTCATTTTCTTATTTTTTAAAAATTAAACAAATTCTATAATACAAATTTTCATAAAAAATTCATTGGTTTTGAAACATTGATAAAGACAATGTTTGAAAGGTTTTTTTTAGAGAAATATTTCGGCATAAAAATTATTTTTAAGAGACATTATATCACTCTTTGTGTTCTAACTAACCTTTCTAACCCTAATTTCGAAGAAGTTTTGGGAAAATAAAATACCACAAATGCACAAGCAATAACTAGTCATTCATTCGTGCATTCACTGTACCTTCTCATAGAATAGTTCCAAATGGGCATCAATTTACCAGAACGTTATTAAAACTGAGCACTCCTTACAAATCTTTAGACATTGAATTTTTTTCTTTTTTTTGCAGGGGGTCTTGTTCATTTATTTTGTTTGTGTTTTACGGCATATCAACCATTTTAGGTCATTTAAATGCTGAGAACAATCATTTTTGGTAATCGTTAGTTTTTGTACACACAGTCTTTTTAATGACACAAATTACACTATTTGACCCATAGCTGGAGGGAATGTGGGGA
>JAYKTE010243439.1:0-11924 GCA_036873565.1 Xipholeptos notoides | reverse complement strand
CGATCTCCAATTTCAAGGTCAAGATCAAAGGTCAAGCCTATATATATATATATATACTTTCCTACAGCCTAAACAACTGGAGTGATCCTGACCAAATCTGGCATTATGATGTTCCCCAGCTTAGTGATGGTGCACACAATTTTTCAAGGTCAAAGATCAAGCATACTTTTTCTTGCCCTTGCAAAGTGCGGATATTTTTGCCAGTTTATTAATAAAAAAACAGTTATTCACTTGTATACATGGGTTATTCCAAAACTAATACTATCTATTTTTTTTTAAGTTGAAGAGCTATGAAGACAGGAGTGGTGCTAATATGACAAAGAACCTTTTTTTCTCTAGAATGTATTTTTGCACATAGTCACCACCATTCTCAATGCACCTTTGCCAGCGTTAAACGAAACGGTCCATTTTCACGTTTAGAGCGCATTTGTCTTCCACATCTCTGTTGCCATTCTGAAACCGACACACCCATTTCCTAACTGTGTTGACATTGATTACATCAGCTTTTTAAATGTTCAACAGGCAACAGTGGATGTTGATTGGTTATTTTTTCTGCATGAAAAAGCCAATGGTGCATCTCTGCTTCTGCATGTCCAGGACAAGGGGTGCTTTCGTACAGTCTCAAACCATCAATATCTGCAACAGAGATATAAAACAATGAGGTCATGAATGCATAATTGTCATCATAACAATGCAATTTGCAATACCCTCTGATCCATTTGAGTGGATTAAAAAAATAGAAGGCATTACTTTTGGAACATCCCTTGTATAAATGATTAGTATGAACAGTTAGTCAACACCATTCTCTGTTTCTCAATTATACTGTCATCAGATTAAAATGAAAGGCACATGTTATGTGAATGTTAACTTTGGTCTGATCAATGTATAAGTGAGAAATTGATAGTCACCAATTGTAATTGGCCATACTAATCAAGCTTTATATCAATATGTTTTATCACTGATATCAAGAACTCTATACTTATAAAAATAGCATAAAACAAAATACTAATAAATGACTTAACTGACCTTAAATAACCCATAGAGGTTGATAGGTCAAAAAATAAAAAATAAAAATAGCAAAATTTATTTGGCTATCATATATGTGTGCATGTTTATGTGTGCTAGCAAGAATCATATCTGAAAAATAAAAAAAAAATAAAAACACTTCATCTTGCAATATCAAAGAAAATGAAAGCAAAACCTCCACATTGGATTCTTTTATGACCCATATGCTACCTTTCCCCAAATTTTGTCTAGTAGATTTTGGATAATCCAGTCAATAAATATCAAGCAGACTATCAAATAAACACCTCTTAAAACCGCTTGGTTGAGGTAAAAATGCAGGTTTAGAAATAGCATTTATAGTGGAAGAGTTTTCAGTTGTATTTACATAACAATATATAGATATGGTGTTCTGTAACTCTGAGTTTCATTCTGTATAATTTTATAGTAAAAGTTTAACTTCATGATCACATAGCTTGAAACTCAAACTCACAGAATGCTCTTTTCTATATAAATGTTATATAAAAAAATTCTCTACAAGAAGTGTGTTTGATTAGATACCAAAAGGTCTTATGTGCCAATTCCTGTTTTCAGCACATCTTCTCACAGCAATGGCCCATGGCATAGCTCTTCTAATTCTAATTCCAACAATCCAACATCTTTCCGTAATGTGTTGGGAAACTCGGGTCGTGATTCAAGTCGGTTGGACCTGCCTCAATCCACTATGAGTCCCCATTCGGATAGATGGCAGCATAATAGCCCCCTATCTCGGACTGGAGACCAAAAGAGAAATCGGTAAGCCTACCTTTGATTCTGAGATGGCTTCTCTTATCAATTCTCTTTCAGGTGGTCCTGTTTTCTACAATCTTTTTTTAAGCTCTTCTTTATTTTTGTGCATCTTTTTATTTTTTCAACTTCATTTTATAACATTAATTTTTTTTTTTACTTTTTTATTCATATTTCTCTGATGAAATAATGTTAATATTTACATAACTTGGACTTTTTTCCTCATTAGATTAATTCAGTAAATTATTAGTTACAAGTCTTGACCTGCTGTCATTTTAACTGTTATACTTATGATATTTTTAATATTAGTTATTATTTTAGATATATAAAACTTTATGAAATATCTAATTGGAGATATGCAAAGAAATGGACAGTAAAAGGATACCAATTCTAAATATTTAACTATGGTTTTTTCTGTACCATTAGATCTTAAATTAATGAACATTTTCATTTTTTAAGCAGTTTAACTAGGCCATTACATAATTCTCATTTTAATTCATCAGTTTAACAGACAGCCATTATCATTATTTATGCAATTTACAAATAATAGATTCTTAGCTGTTTTTTTTATTAATCCAGGTTTGTTTACATATGGGATATGGCTACCATTTTTTTTTTTATTGGTTTGATATTTATTCTGAACTATTAAAACTCCTTTGATTACCTTCTTACTGCAATTACCATTTTAACTGAGATTAAAGAACTCCTATCTAATTGGACATGTGGTTCACAAGGAATGGGGGTGCTGAACGACACACCTTATTAAAACTATATTGAACATTAATCTGTGCTGAAATAGACTGGTTATTATATATGTTAAGCAATTTGCAAATTTTACTTTAAAATATTTAATGTAATCCATCTCAAAGCACTGAGACTCATCCTGAGAATTTCTAGAACGTCTCTGGTGCATAGCCTGTATACTGAGGTATTTGAATTCCCTTTAAGACTCAGATTTACCCAAATAGGCTTACAATACAATAGTAAGATAAGATCTTTACCAACCAATCCTGCTTATGACTGCATTTTTAATCTCAAGCAAATAATTCAATTCAACCAAAAAAAAAAAAAAAAAATGAAAGTCATATGAATGAAACCAAACTTTGACTCTAAAACATTCACAATACCACACACTTAGTGTTCCCTGCTGAAGAACTGAACAATTTCTCAAAAACCCAAATCCACCCATTATCTGATAAAAATGTTTTGACTGTACTGCTATATCAACAATTTATCTTTTTATCCCATTATGTTAAATTAATTTTATACTTATGACATAATTCTGTCTTTATTATAACTTGAGCACCAAATGCAAATTGTCAAAAAAAGGTGGCATGAATTTTGTCATAAACATTGCTTTTAGTATTAAAATCACACTTTGAAATGAATGCAGTTTTCAAGTTATATTATAAATATCCATATTATAAAAGTAATTTTTTAGAAGCATGTTTTTAGTTTATAATAACAAAACTTTAATTCCAGTTGCAGGCCTCCGGATATCACTAGTCATCTATGAAAAAAAAAAAAAATTAATGCTTATGTTACTAGGATATACATGAACACTACTAATTAAATGAAGACATTTACTCTAAGATGTGTAAATAGTGCAAGTTGTCTATGTGCAACGCAGTTATGTTTTCATTCAAAATTAATCTCTTCCTCTTTTTTGGTGTTGTAGATATGATATGGGTTCGAACTCTTATAATAGAAATCCGCATCCTCCACCACCTCATCCTGATATGTATGGCAGAAGTTACCATGGAGGAGATCACCACCACAGGTAAGAAGATCAGTTCTTTATTAGCCTCCAATGGCAATAAATCGTTCTTACTAGTCTGCTATTTATTCATTGCTAAATATCTTATTCAGAGTTCTTATGAGTCAAATCTTTAAAATCATTGATTTACAGAAATAGTTTTACTATTTTTATTACTAAAATTTCTAACTTTATGTTCTTTTGAGCAATATTTCATTAAAAACAATATAAGAAATAAACCATTGTTTATACTATGATCTAAAAACAAAAAAACTCTGTTTTGTATTTGGGATAATTACAATTGCAATTTTCTTTTAATAGAAACAATAGTTTAAAATAATTTGAAAAACTGCCAAGAATTCACTGAAAGCTTTGTGTACATTGGGATTTATTTATTCTTATTCTTAGATGAAACAAGTCATATGATACATTCTTTTCCATAAAGAAATATGAGTGGTTCTTATGCATATGTTGTATTGATTAAAATTTATTTGCCTAACTTACAAGAACTCAAAATTATGTGTAAATATAATAGCATAAACAAATTTGTTGAAATCTTAATCAAATCGTGATTTTCTTATAGATGAATATATTCTTAAACTCTTGATCTTAAGAAATTAGATTTTTAATAACAAAATGATATAAAAGCTTTTTTGTGCATTGAACCATTAAAATTTACAATTTACGTGAATTTTTCGACCATACCTTGAAGTGAGTATTTAAAAATGAAAAATGATCTGATGAGATAATAGAAAACTCGTCAGAATAAAAATGAATTGATTTTTTAATTTAAAATTATCAATTCTATATTTTTTGATTTTCATTACGCTTTCTAAAAAATTCTTGCCATTCTTAGAATTTTGTTATTATAAACAAGATAATTTTCTAAAACGTCTTATATTTTATTTGAACAATTTCTTTTGTTCTTTAACCTCTAGATTCAACCATGATCGGCGAGACAGAGATCATGCTCCATTTTCGAGTAGCAATTCTGGTTACAGTTCACATAATCGATTTGATTCTCACAGAGGTGGAGATTTCCGGTATCATCATCGACCTGACTTTAAGCACCATCATTCAGGGATGGATAGAGAAAAAAGGTGAAAAGAGTTTGAAATATGTATTCTTTATTTTCTACTTAAATGTAATGTTTTCAAGAATGTTACAATATATTCCTTAATTTAAATAAATCATCATATGATTTTTCTATGCTGACGACTCAAGGCCTAATGAAATATATTTGTCAATTTGGGTTATTAACTAAAAATGCATCACATCACTAATTGCAGCAAATAATTTTTTATTTATATTAAAGGTTTTATTTTCATAATAAATCAGTAGTGGCAGAAGAGGAGACATTAAATAAGATTCAAAAAGTTTTTTTCAACATAATTATTAACTAAATGTATAGAAGGTGGTCAAAGCATTCATTATCTGATTTTACATTGTTTAGCCAGTGAATGTCCCTTGATCATTGCCAGTTTTTTGCTTGGCTTTTAAATTGATGAATACTAGAAATTGTCATCAAATGCTATAGACCGTGCATGTGGTATTTTGATTTAAATTTCTCTATTTACTATATAGTAAAAATTGATTACAAAGAATGAAATCAGTAATTTTTGGATAAACTAGAAATCTCTCATGACTCACCTTTTAATGTTCTTAAGTATCTTTCAAAGCTATAAAATATGTTTTCTTTTTGTTGCAAGCTACCATTTTGACCACATTAATAATTCTAAATGGTATATTTTCTCTTTTTACAGTCATCAGTCTTATCAAGACAGAAAACGAAGAAATGATGATCGTAAAGAACACCGTAGCAGTAAAGAACGAAAAACTGACAGTATGTCACGATTACAATCTTCTCAGGATCCAAAACCCAGAAATTGAATCCTTCCAAATCATTATGGATAATATTTAATTTATATTTTTCCTATCAACAATTCCTTCCTTTATTGGTTGGCCACTTATGGCTCAAACTAAAAGAATATATGAAAAAAAAAAAGCAATGCCAAAGAAACTCGAATACCATCAGATACTGAAAACATCAGAAGAAAAACAAGATGTATACTTGAAAAAAAAAAAATCAAAAACTACAAATATTTTCAATTAAGAAATAGATTTTTTTTCTTATATTTTAGTTCTAATTTCTTTATTTATATTTCTTTAGATACATATAAATAAAATATGTTTTTACATGAATTGCTACTACTGTTTTGAGTCCTATGATATTAAAAAGTTATTGATCTTAAGATATACAAAATCAATAACTTTTTGCTTGAAGAAAGTCATAAGATTCATAACACATCTAGGGGTTAATACAAAGACACTTCTTTATATGTATATATTGAAATATATGAACAAAAAAGTAATATAATAAAACACTTATATTCTATTTCATTTCTTGAATATACATACATACATACATGCATAGGATTTATTAAAAATAAATAAAAACTGAAATCAAGATTTAGGTCAATATTTTCATTGAAATTAAAACCTTTTTCTAGTTGTGTTTGATACATAACTTTTGGAATGATAAGCTTTAATAACTAAAAAAATGTAACAATTAACATCTAACGACCTGAAAATTATAATATCACATGTTGGAAATATAATTATGACTAGTTTTTACACAAACATAAAATCTCAATTGTGTAATATGTCTTAATGTGCAATGAAAGGGTTAACCGATTTAAAACTGATGATACCTGTACATAATTAGTACTGTACTTATTCAAGATGTGTTTAATTTTTTCTGTTATACTACAATCTGTAATATTGTGATGGTTTTCATAATTGCCTTTTTGATGTTGGATTGTTTCATTTCTAAAAGACATCATTCTTAAAGTTATCAATTAAACACACCCTAAAAAAATCCCTTCGAAATTCTAATTTGTATTTCTACCCATTTCATATTACTTAGTATAGATAGGACGCAAAAATAGTACTCACACACACACACACACACACACACACACACACACACAGAGGCAGCATGTTTTTATTCAAACAACTTCAATTGAACAATTTAGACATTTAGTAACTAATCTTTTTATTACTACCATTATTTGATAGTTCTGATAATGATACTAATGTTTCTCTGATATCAAGAGAATAATCGGAAATATAATAATATAAATTGAGACAAAAACTGCCTATGATGTTCAATCTCATTCATGAATATATGATGATTGATTAACTGAAAGATGATTGCCATTCCATTATAGCTTAATTTCTAAAAATAGAGTTCTGGGATCATTATTAGTTTTCACATTACTGATCTTAGGTAGTAAGGCTATGAATTATAACTGTTATTTAATTAAAAAATAAATAGTTTTATTTTATCCGAGTTTATAAAAGAAATCCAATATGAGTTTAAACCCTTTGATTGTACTATATATTTATATGGTACTAAATTACTTAAAAAAAGAGAGTGGCTTCTCTACATGTTGTTTGTGATGCGTGACCACAAGAAAAAAATTTTTTTTCAGAAGGCCTACTTTACTTTTGCAAGTTTTAAAATATAAAGGATAGAATTCTATTGGCTATGAACTTATCAAAAGTATTCTAATGATAAGTTGTCATGGAATTGCATATAGCTAACAAGATTATCTTTGGACTGACAAAACTTGCAGCTAATATCACTAATAGGATTTGTTTGAAAGCTATGTGGATATTGAAAAACTAAATTTATAAGTTGTGCTCAACATCAATGTTAGTATGAATAAATGTAAGTTTAAAGAATATAGACGTAAACCTAACATTTCTTAGTGATAGTTTCTTGTCTATACATTTTATGTAAAATCATTTTAAATACATATCCATTTTTACATATTTATAAAAAAAGATTTTATTATAAAATTAATGAACCATTGCTATTCATTATTACATTATTGAAGGGAAAAAGATTTTTTATTCTATAGAATTTTACAACATTGATCTCAATAATGAATAATGTAATAATGGCAAGCAAATAGATTTCAATTTCTCTTATTGAAAAGTATTACTAATTGACCATATAAAAAAATAGTGTTCATTTTTAATCAAAATTTTATATTATAATATCTCAAATCTAAGTGAAAATAGAATTTACATAAGATTATACAAATCCATTTTTATAATCTTAATTTTTGATTCAGTAGACAAAAGAAATGAAAGAAATATAGTATAATTTATGTACATACACCTTTATATAACTAACTAATCAGATTAAAGAAAAATGTCTGTATTATATAAAGTATTTTTATGATTTTTTTATCTTCATAAATTTTTAGTAACAGAATCTTGGTTACACAAGTTTAGAATTTTTATAAGTAACTTTCATTACTGAATTATTGGGACGAAAAAAATTAATAAAATTATGTGTTAAAGAACGGATGTCTAAATTGTTTAATTAAATTTGTTTTAAAAAATCTGCCCAAATATACACATGAAAAATATAATGGGGAAAATCTATAGGTTTATTTCTTATAAATTGTTACTGAAAACAAGAGTTTTATGCATTATAAATTGCTCTTTATGAAGCCAAAAAGGACATTTTATTATTAAAAATCACAAGAATTGTGCATAAGGAAGGACAGAAAAACATTTGAACATCACATTGAAAGAAAGAACCCAGAAATAATTTGTATATATACTTGTAAAAAAGAAAGACTGTGATCTCATAAATTATATGAGAATTTTTATTGAACTCTATTAGCAAGTTTGCTAATTCATGATGATACCAACATTCTTTTAAAATCCTTTCTCCATCATATGAAACCTGTGCTCTAGAAGATAAACAAACATACACTGAAACACAATAACTATTTACATGTATTATATATATATATATATATATATATTGAATACAATACATTACAAAATAAATAGATATGAAAATCTCAAAGACGATGTCAGAATTTAGGGTTTCATATCCATTCTTTTCCCTTATTTTTATGTATATTTACATGAAATCATTCTCTTAATTAAAATCTCCCAAATGAGATGCTTCCCCCACTCCAATGTCTCAAACAAGAAAATGCATTTAAAAAAAAAATCAATTTATTAAAAATATTTCCTGGCCCACTTCCAACACTAACATCTAAGTATCAGTAATACAGAATAGATTGAACTTGATAATTATGCCATTTCTCCAATTATCAAGTAAAAAAAAAAGAGTGAGGGGGAAAATTACTCTTACCACACACACACACACACACACACACACACACACACACACACACACACACACATATATATATATAGAAACTAAGACTGATTCTGCTGTGTATAATAAAAAAAAATAAAAATTAAAAAAAAATGAGATAAGAAAATTGATGAAAGTACTTTTTTAATTTTGCTAGTACAGGCTAAATGCCAAAAATCTGAAATCTTTAACTATAACAAAAATAACAGCCAAATAAATACAGGCAATAAGTAAAAAAACTGTGCTGAACTGGCATGCAGACACACCAGTAAACTTTACAGTACTCCTATTGAAACCCTCTGCTATCTTGTAAAAGCAGATATTTGGTGTTTCTAAGATTAAAACAAATTCTTAATATTAGACTGTTTTTGACATTAACTGGCAATAATGGCCAAGAGTATTATTTGGCATTACAGAAGTGCACAGCTATCAAAAAACCATAGTGGGTTGGGCACCAAGAACACTTCAAATTGGGTACTTTGGTATGGGCTATGATGATTCTTGACAGCATTGGCCAACAGACTAATTGGACCCACCGGTATTGTGAACTGGTGACCCTTTGGAACCCTTATTCCTATTACACAAAGGTTGATTATTCTTATGACCCCAAGACAGAACTTAGTTGACATTTGCTGGAAAGCTGAATGACTGACTGACTGACATTGTGTGCTATCACTGCTATGTAAAAAAGAAAGCAGAAAAAAATTTTATTCTCCCCCATTTTGAACTACAGACAATTTATTCTAAAATTAAAAATAAATAAAAATTAAAAAAAATTAAATGATAGTTTTTTTTCTTGGTCTGCCTACTTTTTTTTCCTGTGTTAATCTTATCTATTTTTCTTTTTCAATATTACAAAATATTGCTTCTTAATAATTATAAACTGTTGGCAACTCTCTTAGTTTGGGTTTGCTTTTACTTCTAGTTTTCAAAATTAAATTCCGTTTCCAGTCGTTGAATAGTCATGTAACTCTAAGTGTTTTACTAAAAGCAAATTTTTAAAAACATTGAGATTTTGAAATTTTTTTAAATTTAAAAGTTTAGAACTTTAAATATTCTTAATTATATAAAATATTTTAAAGTTAATATTTTTAAACGTATAGATAAGTTTAAATGAATATACTGATATATATATATATATATATATGTTATGACTACGACTCTGGGTTTCCGCACTGATCTAGCAGAACCTGTGAAAATTTCACAGTAGTTGAAACATTAGAAAGTGAATTTAACATTCGTTATTCCTAAGAAATACTGCAAATTAATTTTTTTTAGAGTTTTGATTAAAAAGATTAATATCTAAAATATGATAAAATATGCTGTAGATAAATAGAACTACAGCAAAGCATCACTTTTTTTCCTCAAATGTTTCAATTTAGAAAAATTCCGCCGTTCGAGTTAATTGTATTAAAATCCATTATTTCTTAACACTTTGATTTTACCAGAAAGATAAAACCGAAAATTTTATAAAATTAAAAACAAAATAATATAAAACGATTTCTAGAATTTTTAATGAAACTAATTTAATTTTTTTCAATGGACAAATAATGGAATTGTTTATTTTAATTAAACAAAAAATAAAATGAAGAAAAATAAAAAACAAATAATGACATTTAAAACGATTATTTAGCAACATTTTTTATTAAACTTTTAAAGCTAAAAATAATACATTGTTCTGTTTTTATGAATAATTTTTTGATATAAATTATAAAGGAACACTTGCACATATTTTAAACATTTTATATAGAATCCATGATTTAAAAAACTTACTGTCTCCCTTTAACATGACTTGTTTTAAATTATAAAATAGAATAGCAAATTTGAACTCGTAAACTGTTATAAATTGACTCATATTATTTTTAGATCTATCTTGTTTTATCTTTTTTTTTTTTAAATTTAGTGTTGGTTTTGTTTTTCTTCTTTTAATGGAAGATTTGTTTGTCTTTTCCGTCAAGCGTTTCTTTTCAGTTAGATGCTCACGTGTGTTTATGTTCTTCATTATTTTTAAGTAATGTTTTGAATGTCTTAATAGTTTCCAAATCTTACGTTACATCAAAGGGAGATAAGTTAGTTGCTAAGTGACACACTTTGAACACATTACACACTATAATATTGAGCACTCTACTTTGCAATACACTAAACATACTTGGACTTCTGCTATATAAATTTGGACAGAGCCAAAATATGTGTGAATAATGTGTATGTTTAGGCAGCCTATTATTATCAATGCATGAGTTGTCGAATAGAATTTTATTTTTTCTCTTTAACATCTTCCCCCCCGCCTCAATTCTTGTTTCCTTGTAATAGTTGGCAATTGTGTGTTCAGATGGTATAGGTATTACTCCCCTGCGTTAACAAGCTTCATCTGCCCGAGGCAGCTGAAAGGGAAAGAAATGGTTTTTACTAGGATTTGAACTCGTATAATATGATTCCACCGTTCAAGCTTTTACCACTGCTACAGCTTTAGTAAGGTGGGCCTTGATAAATCAAGAACTTGGCAGCCCGATGCAACCTACATGGACACTGCCTGTTTCATCCCTCTTGAGCTGTGGTGAAAGCAATGTGGGCCAAGTGAATGTGTGTGGCTGTGCAACAGCCCCAACCAGCCCAAAACAATATACACAACAACAGGTACTCTGTCACCTTTCGCCCTTTCTTCACAACAAAGATAGAGGACAAGACATGTACCCAATACTCGGACACGACATGTATATATCATTATTTTTATATTTTTTATTACGGTTTTTCTAATAACTTTTATTTCTGTGTACATTAATGTGTCATTCACGTGACATGTGAGTCTGCTATATATTATTGTATAACCAATATCGGTATATATATACTGTATATATTTAACAAATGGGAGGAAATATATATATATTGATAAATTATCAAGAGTTATATATATATATATATATATATATAGAGTGAGTGTATTTATATATATAAATACACATGTATAATTAGTGCACGTATATATATACACACATCTGTGCTTGTATTCACACAGGTGTGTGTGTGTGTGGGTTAAAAATGATATATAGGTAAAGCCAAGAACATTTGGTTGATATAGATTTTATACATTGTATATACATTATTTGGTTTGATACATGTTCTTACTATACGACTCTTCTGGCGAAAAGTTTTTCATTTGGTGAAATTTTAATGTTTTAATTTTACTTGTAT
>JAYKTE010243328.1:0-11927 GCA_036873565.1 Xipholeptos notoides | reverse complement strand
AGCAACTGGGATTAGAAATCGCGTATTAAGATTCTTTAGTCCACCTGCCTCTTCACTGGCCCAAGTAGACTTCCAGGCAATTAAAAGCAATAATTATACCACCAATAATAATAATGATAATAATAATAGTTAAAAAATAACACTGATACATGTGTTGTTCAGCACAGAAGTAAAACAACAACTCAAAATCAGGGTTCTTGTAGCAGATTATACCATATAGTTTACATTTATTCTCTTCCCCGATCGGTCCATCTTCTAAAACTATAATTGGTGTGGCTAAAATGTTAACGGCCAGACACTATTGTTATTAAAGCGAAAATATCTAACGTTCTGTCTATTGTGTTTTTATTGTTCCCAGTGATGTTGACACGTGGAGAATAAAAGCCAACATATAGCACCCTTTTGCCCCAAACGTTTTATTTCAATCTAAATTTTTCATTCCATGACCTATGCTGAGGTTGGAAGAAAAAAAGGCAAACAAATTCCTAACGTCCCCTGAAAGTCCTTCTCTTTTTCCCCAAGCGTGGATGTGACACATTTGTGAGAATTTACTTTTAACAACACAATCATTGATAAACCCATCATTGATGCAATAAATATAGTTGAAGTGAATAAAAAGCTGAATTGTAATTGGTCAAATTTTAGAAAAAGCCTGCAAAATTTTGAACATCCAAGCACAAGCTTAATATTGAAAAAAATAATTAATCAATGCAACTAAATTTTGCTTGGAAAAAAATTACTAAATTTTTTTAATAATCTTATACACAATCTTTTCCAAAAAATCCCTCATAACTTTACAGGCTAAGAACATTCATTTTTCATTGACAAGACAGCCTATAAATGATCAATAGCTTTTATTTTTATTGAATGTTTAAGGTTTACGCACAGGATTTACACAAATTATCCTGGGTGGGTACCACTTCGGTTTTGAACTCGATCGGCGACGGCTCCAACAAGGATTGATCAACCTTAAATCTAATGGAAATTCTTACATGAACAACATACTATACGCTGCATGACTATATGAATTCAGGTTTTTCAGTTTGTGACATACATAGTATGAAAGAAAAAAAAAACCCTAAATGATGACAATCAGTATTGTCGCAGTAAGTAAAAAGCTAAATTGTAATTAGACAAAATATTTATAGTTTCAGCATCCAATTCGGGTTTAAGAATGAAGTAAAAACTAGAAAATGAAATGGTGTAATACTTTGACGGGCACCAAACCAAGTTAAGCACAATCAGTGTTGCCCATCACCTTAATGAGTTACACTCATTTAGTTGACTGGCTTCATCTACCAGGGTTTTAGAATCAGTGTTATCCTTACACCTAGATAAGTTATTCCCCTGAGTTAACGAGTCTCATCTGTCTGAGATAATACGTTTCTAGGGTCCAAGCTTATACCTTGGTTGCCTTATATAATAAATGGAACCTACATTTCGACAGTATTATACATGAATAAACCGTATTAAAAATAAAGAAATACGGTTTATTCATTTGTAATATATATATATATATATATATATATATAGTGAGTGAGTGTATGCATGTGTGTGTCTCTGTATTGGCGTGTTATTGTATTTTTTCTCATTTCTAAAATCGGTAGAAACATACGTGACAGGGTTGTCAGCAATGCATCATATATTTTCTATGTTTTATATAGCCGCAAAACAACATATATTAACAGAAATAGATTGTTTGAGAGCAAGCCATTGCATTCCAAGCGTCAAGTGTTGTCTTAATATTAGAGTTCCTTCAGAATGTCCTTCTCCTATACGAATGGAGAGCCTTGCAAGGTCACTTATGTACGCAGAAGCAAAAGTATTATTACATATCCGTATCGATTGGGTAGGTTTCTTTAAGGATCGTGGTCATGCGGTAGTTCTGATCCTTGGGCTTTGACAATAATACTGAATTTTCAAATATTTACCAAATATTGAGGAAACGACTTTAAATGTTCAAAAATACAACCATTAAATTTTTTTGTTTACTATCAAATACATTATCTTTGAGATGAAGTATGATGAATTCTAAAAGTAATAAAAGAGCGAAGGGTACTTGGGTTTAAACGTTGTGAGAGAAAGAATATTATAGATGAGGAAAATAGTCCGATTATTACTTTTAGAATTTATCAAAGACACGCTGTCCTCAAAACAATCAGTACTGTTAGAAAAATGAAAAAAATAGCATATCTATATTTTCTAACACAATGAGATTTTGAGGTGATTTTATGAAGAAAATTCTGCTGAGATGAAGGATTTTTCCATACAATCTCAAGTTTAAAAGCTCAATTTTATTTCATAGATTTTAATCTAATTTTTGGTACCAGTTATTACAAGAGCTTATCCCAGCTATTGCCACCAGAGTTGTGTTCTTTAAAATTAAGGTTACCCTCTTTTTTTATACATTTGAATCTAATTTTTTATATCAGTTTTTACAAAAGTGAACACCAACAATCGTCACCACGATTGGGTTCTTTAAATCCCAAGGCTTCATTTGCTTCAATGTTGATTCACATTTTGGTACCAGATTTTATAACATTCTAATCCCAGCTAAACCCAACACGGTTGGGTTCCTATATCTATTTAAAAAAATTACGAATAAATTTAACTTAAATTACAGTTGTATTTATTTAATTATCAAATGATTATTACTAAAATATTAGGGGTCATTCCACTATAGTCAGTGATCGGCCATAGGACTTGGGAATCCTGAAAGCAAAGTTTGAATCCCGATCGGTTCGTTTCTTTTTATATTTGGACTAACATTTTTGGGAAAGCTGTTAATTTCCAGATTCCATTTGTAGTGTTATAATATTTTTTTTCTAATCACTAGGAAAGAGTGTGGTCGTTGGACTTTGATCGATTCTACTTATACCTAGGGACGTAGCTGATGAACCAAACAGAGAAGAGAATAAATGCAAAATACTCGTATATTATATAATTCGTTACAAAACCCTGATTGTCAGTTATTGCTCGACGTCTAAAGCGGACGGATAAAACTCTAATAAATTCGCATGAATTTTTTGGACTATTATTATTGTAGATATATCAAACCAACTACTAAGCGGATACACACCTAGATACCATTGGTTTGTACTGGAGCCAGTTTTTTTAATGGAGTCAGAGTGGCAACAAGTTTCCTCGTGAGCTCTAGCAGACTTAACTCCATCCGAGTCAAAGACTGAATGGTGTAACATCTCCTTTTCACCTTTTCTGCGTCTACTTTGGACGCCCACCATTAATAGAGTATGTTCTTATTCTCCCAGCGTGGTGGCGGTTTCTTAAGGCAGAGTGACAATAAGTCTCTTCTTGCATTTCAGGATATCTTGTAGTCAGCGACTGCAAACCGCTCTCCCCTAATTCAGTCATGCAATTTTCTTTTCTTTCTCCTTATTAATTAAATAATTGATACATAATAATAATGATATTTTTTGTATTATTATTATTATTATTATTATTATTTCCATAATTATTTACCTCGTATTACTGCTGCTGTTGCCGCTAAAATACTATTTTAAGTGGAACCGCCAAACTGAATATTTGTGTGCGGACAAGCAAGCAAAAAATTTCTACAAAGTGTTATATGTATCAAGATGTGAAATTAATAATTGCAGAAAATAAAGAAATGCTGGTAATAAGGTTTGCATAATAAAATAAAATAAAAACAACAAAAAAAATTACTGTCTGGCTTTCGATACTAATTTTAACAAATTGATTAATATTTAATATTTATTTTTTTGTTCTTTTATTTTAATGCATTATTCTCTTTTCCTATTTATGTTAGACTCGGCGCAATGGCCCAATAATTGGATTTATTTATCCTCAAGGGAAACGGATTTGTTTAATTGCATCACCTTCTTTCTTTTGATTTATCCTCCTTAACCTTCGAAGCATCTGAGTTAACCACACAATCTCGCCATGAACAGACGAATTGCTTAGAGCCAAAAGATTAAAATGGTGCATTACATGGAACTAGGATGATTTATCATTCCCATAATATTTATATATGAGGCTGAAATAATTATTTAAATACTGGTGTGTATGCCTGTTAAAAATTTCTAAAATAGTCTGAATATTGAAATAGCATGAAAAATATAGAATATTATAGAACTACACATATAAATTTGTGTATATTTAATAAAATGGAAATTAATTTCCGACAAAATGAGAAATGTACAATAAAGGAAAACAACAACAATAGAAATTATGTTATATTATGTAAAAAAAAAAAGGCTTACCTTACAATGAAAACCGTCGTCAGGGCTTGAAAATAAAATGCATGGACCGAAAAAGTATCTAACATGAGAAAACGTATCTAAAACGTTTTAGAAAGGCTTTTCTTATTGCTTTTTTATGTTAAGAAATATTTAGTGAGATGTTTTTGTTTTATACATTTTATTTTTACCTAAATATTTCCTGACGACGGTTTTCATTGACCGAAACGTCTAAGCATCAGTTTTCTTTAATGATATATCATTCCTATTATTGTTGGATTCCTTCATATATATATAATTTCTTTCAAACAAGTGTACTATATTTTTCATGCTATTTCTTTATTCCGACAATTTTATCAACTTTTGTAATATTAAAACACTATTTTATAGGGTTTACACACTAGTTTGAATATAAATATATATTAATGAACCTATACAAATGAACGTAATAGTGTTGTTTGTGTTTTACATTATATCAACCTTTTTAAGTCATGTAATGCCGAGAACAATTAATTTTTGTACACATTTTCTGTACCCACATTTTTTAATTTCATAATATGCACTATTTAACCGAGAGCTGAAGGGAACGTGGGAATTCATACCTCTATCAAGGGTACTAGTTCAAATATGAACGTTGACGGAACGACTGGATTAGAACTCGCGTACTATGATTCCGAAGTCCGACTGCCTATCCACTGGCCTAAGTCGACTTCACTGTAATAGTTTGGAGTGAGATGTTAAGTCGTGTAATACGAGCCCATAGACCAAGCTTTTACCATATCTCCAACTTTGCTATATATATACATATATAAGTAACCTTGTGTGTGCGTCTTTTAGAATATCTATGCCAAACTACTTAGCCAATTTATAATATAGAAATTTCAAAATTGATATATGGTGTATTCAGACCTGTGAAGCAAATTAGATTTGGTTTTGAGTCGAAGAAATAGTTACTAAGGAGGCAAACTTAAGTATTTGAACAGTTGAATGTGTCAATATAACTGCAGTTTACTGAAATGATATTCGTCTTTCTCAAAAATTACGGCAATTTCCCTAGAAAGAAAACTAAAATTAAAAAATACATGGATCACAATGAACACACCAGCAGCATCCTATATAAATCAATAGAGAAAACTGCTATCTCTATTTCTAGATAAATCGCTTGAAATTAGATATAGAGCGTTGACAGTTGATAATCTTTTACTCTGATGATCGCACATACGAGCAAATGACAATCACAAAAAGCCGATAACTGTGTACACGCTCATTAACTATGTTTATATGTATTCTTGAACCATGCACACTTTCAGAGTATTTCACACCCAACTACCTGACGAGACACATCTGGGTGTCGAAACCCAGGGTTGTTTCAAACACACACACACACACACACACACGCACACACACACACATATATATATATATTAAATAAGCGTAGACACAGAGTCAAATGCCATTAGCGACTGGTAGTTTCAAGCCTGTGCATTCCTCAGAGAAAACAAGAAACTTACTGATCAAAATTTGATGACTTCGTGTCTATGCTTTTCTACTATACCCCACTTTCTTTGATATTCAACACTTTAACTATGATTATATCTAAGATTTCTCTACAGATTGATATATATATATATATATATATATATATATATCACTAGTGCACACCCTGTTGGCAGAATGCCACCGACTTTGAACAGAAGAGAACGCATCAGACGAATGACACCAACGGCGACATTAGAGAGTAAGCAAGCGTCCAACTTCACCGACCCCAGACTTACAGTGCCCTTGGCGCGGCCGTTGATGTGGTTCTCGCATCCCTCTCCATCGTCATCCGTGCACCCACCGTCCGGGACAAACTTGAGGACATTTATCATCCTTGAGACCGATAGACTACATAGAACGAATGAATGAAGGTGTGTAATATACAGGGTGTCTATAAAGTCCGTGCGCACTTAAAAAATACAACTTCATGTAACGGTTACTAAAGATACAATATTGTCAGTCGTTTATAGCGGCAGATTTTGTTAAAACCTGTCGCGACAGCTTCGTGAACTCTCGTAAAATATATGAGGTGTGAGTAGACGGGTTTTGATCAGAGAGGGGGGAAAATGACTCGCGAGCAGGGCAGTGCTTAGAGCCCCCGCAGACTCCGCAATCGTGTGGGGGCCGCAAGTTCCCTAGGGGCAGCAAAAACTCTGTTTGGCTTTGCAGATCTATTGTAATAACAAGGATTAATTAGAAAATTATCATATTCGTATGTTGAAATGAATATCTATCAATCCGTCTTCATCCTCTCTCTTTAATCCTTGATAGAAGCCTTCAGTAGGTTGGGGGCGCATTTTGTGAGTAGTGGGGCCGCCATGTACATTCTGCGGGAGGGCCGCGATGTTACTAAGCACGGCACTGCTCGTGAGCTATGAACATCTCTTGATAAACATTGGTGAACATTATTATCTGAGACTTCGTATTCAATCATCTTCCGTTTCCAGCTTGTACAAGACCCGAAGAATAAAGTGCCCGTCTTTCAGCTTTTTAAGGACAGAAAGAAAGAATTTTAGAAAGTAAACAAACCCCTTTCAATGTTCCCCTCTGCCCGATTTGTCTGTCCCGAAAGATGACTGCAATGGTACACTTACTTGTATTTGCTATAAAAACAATTTATAAAAAGAAGTAGATAGATGTAAATTCATAATTTTAAAGGTTTTGTTGAAATTTCATTTAAGTTTCCACGTGCCCTCCCCGTTAATAATACGAAAGGTAATAGGATTTTGCAGTTCAAGGAAAACATCTTTTTAGTTATCTAAAATTTCTAGAAGTTTTGTGGCAAAGAATTATTTAATAACTTCAATCAAACTAGATTCATGAAAAGTTATAAAATCTTTTACAGATTATTTTTATCGCAAATCCTGATAAAGTTATAATTTTTTTCAATGCACACATACTTTATGGACAACCTGAATATTGCACGTTTTATTGGTTACCTACAGAATATGATCAAAGGTATTTTCAGGAAGACCCAGAAAACTATTTACAATTTTAAATTATATTCCATGGATAAGTTTGATAGGTTTCATAAGAACCTAAGAATGATTGAAGAAATTTCATATAGATATGAAATTGTGTTGATGCCAAATTATGCGCATAATACAACTGTTTGGAAAATATGCCAAAAGAAATTCAGCAATAACTGCTTGTATCAATCACTGGAACTGTGGACCCATAACCTTTTCGCCCATAGAAGCATTGAAAAACCTAGACCATCTTAAACGATGGAGTCATTTTATTAAGTTCCATCATTCAAAAGTCCTAAGCAAACAGGCCTGTCTTATTTCTTAGAAACATGTAAGACGGAGATATTAGTAATCTAATCTAAACTTATATATTTAAATAGAACCATTTCTGTGTGTCTGCCTGCGTTGACTATGGACTCCGAAACAGTTAAGCCGATCATCTTGAAAATTTATGCTTCTGGGAATATTCTTAAATTGGTTTTGTTTCGGAATATGAAAACTAACATATACATTGAAATTTGTCTATGTGGAAGTTGCTTCCCTATGGACACTGAAACGCCTGGGCCAATTTAATGAAAATTCCCACAGCTGTACTTTGTGTATTCGGGAGTGGTCTTAGATAGGTGTTTTACTCGGAATAAGTATCGAAAATCGATAATCGAACAAATCAGCTTCTAGGAGGAATGATCCAACTTAAACGAAATTTGACACCCTTATAGTCTACCATTGAAAACATTGTTGAAAAGTTTAATGACTACAGACCCAAACACTACTTAGCCAATTGTTTATCTAGAGACATGACATTAGATATATGGGGTATTTAAACGTGTAGAACAAATATGATTTTGGTTTTACGTAGAAATATAGCAGCTGAGGGGTCAAACACAACTTTCAAGCAAGGCCAGGCAATATTTCTAGTTCTCTAATTTAAGTGATAAAGGCCTATCAAAAAATGAGGCTCATTTAATACCAACATTTGTAAAAACTTGTTTGATATTTGTTTGACTTGTTATTGGGGAATAAAATGTTTTCCATCTTTTCGTCTAATTGCATTCCAATTTTTAATTAATTATAAATATCTAAAAAACAAATCCGTTGAGAATGGGTTAGTTCAACTTGCGGCAATCCAGTGACATAGATAGATCGAAAGCCAACTTACACTACAGTACGATCAAGTCACGTCGGGGATACCGGTTCCCGTGGGATCACCAGATTTAAGCAACATTGTTCAGTACTAAGATGGATGACCACTTAGTTATACTTAGGTTCAACGCCAAAGCCTTTTCGATAGTTCGTGGCGTGAGCAGACAATTCCATTAATGACTTCGTGTGGCATCTCCCCTCTGCTACCCACCCAAAGGCAACCACTCCACCATACTGACCGACCAGACGATCTGCTTAGCGGTTAAAATCCTCCTGAAATATGAAGTTATACTTTTGGTGGAAACTGGGTACCCCATAATACTCTAAAATTAAGAAAACTCTATAAACAACAGGAAGACTGATTCAAGCACAAACAGGCAATGAAGTCTTCAACAAAAACAATATTACACAGAAATTCATATTCGTAATTTGGATTAGTTTTTTTTTCAAAATATAATGTTCTGCCTTTTTATTACATAAAACTAGAATCAATTTACTATCAAACAAAAATGGCTCTACAGAAATTGATATTCCAAATTTGAACTATTTCCCCTTTTCTTGTTGCATTTTATAATTTTTAAATTAGGTTGAATTTTGTTGAAGACAAAAATGTCCTTTCACTCACTATGATTTAATAAGGATTTGAACCGAGGACATGATTTTGAAGTTCAATCATTTAACCACTTGCCTAAAGTTGATTGAATACGTTAAAATGAAAGGTGACGCAAGCTTCAAAATAAAACAAAATTATAAAAAAATAGAATGAATAGAAATAAAAAAAATATAGGAAAAACGAAAAAAGAATTTAAAAAAGGACACAGAAAACAAAATTGAGAAATCAAATCAAATTAGAGGAAGTATAAAAATCAACAACTAATTAGGGATTCCGATATAAAGAATACAATAATGAAAGAAAAAATGCTTTCCCAATTGATGAGCACTTTCCTGACATCGCCAGGACATCAAATGAAAAGTTATTTATCCTGTTAAAAAAAATTAGTCGCCAAAGACACTAATTAACCTAATTAGAACAAGTCTTTCTATCTATTAAGTTAGATACAAAAAAGTATAAAGAATACAAACCATGCTTATCTAATCAAAGTTACAGCTACTTCTTTTCTAGCATTTGTCTTTATCGTTGAATTGAAATTCATCAAAACAAATTAAACTTCTTTCTCTTCTTTTTTAGATTAAGCCAAGATAGAAATGCTTAACTGGTATAAACTAAGTTGGTTTTAATTGGTGGAAACTGCAGGCCATGTTGTTGCTCGAAAAATATCACTTTTAAAGGATTTTTAAGGGAGTTTTATCAGCAGATAAAATCATCTTTAACAGACTTTTCTAGACCAGTTTAGGCTGTGTTATCAACGAAAATAAAATATCATATAACTACCTTTGCTTGACCAGTTTAGGTTGTGGGGTAAGCAGAGATAAAATCGCCTATAACTGATTTTGCGTTAAAAATGTAGTTATACTTGTAAGCAGAAATAAAATCGCTTTTAACGACCTTTGCCTGACCATATTAGGTCGTGTGGTTAACAGAAATAAAATCACGTTGAAGGCGGCCAGCGATATCAATTTAGGACGGGGGTTGCACAGAAATAAATTCCCTTTTAACGGGCTTTGCTTAACCATTTTATGTCATGTGGTTAGCAGAAATAAAATCACATTGAACGGGGCCCGCGAGATCAATTTAGGACGTGGGTTGTACAGAAATAAATCCCCTTTAACGGCCTTTGCTTAACCAGTTTAGGCCTGTGATAACCAGAAAAATATCAATTAACGCCCTTTTGTTAGATCTCATTAGTCAAACGAAATGTTACAATTCCAAATCCCTAGTGGGATTTTAACCAGCATGTCCACGTTGTCCCTAACACACACCATAACACCTGGTACAAAACACAGATATGCATTCATAATATCATTTTTGACGGTTTAATTATTAATACTAGCCACTATCTTCTTTCTAAAAGCTCATTTTTTCGTTTATCGATTTTCGATAATTATCGAGGGTATTTCGAGAAAACATATTGCTAAGAACGCTTACAGATATATGAAGTACATCTGTGTATATTTTAAAGTTAAGTGTTCCAATCGTTTCGGAATCCATAGAGGGGCGAACAAACACAAATAATGTTCTATTTTATATAAGGTTTGTTTAGATAAGATTTCCTCATATGTTTGTATTTTTAATTATTAGTTTTGATTAATATTTGTCACCCATTTACTTAGAACTTCTAATTTTTAACATACATATAATACAATTTATTTCATAATTAACTTTTTTTTTTTTTTAAATTTCACGATTATAATAATTTTCTCATTTTCTAATCGTCAGGGACTTTTTCCATGAATCATTAATTAGTTCTAGAAAAAAAAACTGATTTTCAAAATCACATATTTGGTTACTGAAAAAACAATAAACAAAAAATTAAAACAAAGTATATCAATTAATGGAAGGTTTTACAAGTGTGGCCCAATTTTTTAGTGCTAGTGGGCTTTTGGTTAAAAAGACTCCCCAGCGCGTAGGGATTTGAGCATGCACGTTTGCGACTTCGAAAATATAACTTTTTCCCTTTCGTTTTTGTCTGACCACAATGTGGGTTAGTCAGGACTTTTACGCTATCCTGAGAGTAAAGACAGGTGAATAGACTAAGTAATTGAGGCGCGTTTTATTTAGTTGTTAAATAGCGTAAATAAATTAACAACTTTACTCCAATACATAATGTAAATAAATTAAAAACTTTACTTGAGTTTGTTTGTCAGTTCTGCATGTTGCTTGATTGATTTGCATTGCATATAGACCCCGAAAATTATCATCGAATCATTGGCGTTCTGTTTGCGTTCATATTTGGAGTAATACTCTTTGAAAAAGTATGAATCCTCACATTCATTCCAGCTACGACCTACCTCGTGGATATTGTCTTATTCAAAACTAAGCATTTATATAAATTGATTTATATTTTTTTTAGCTTTCTAATCCTCAATGTGTGTTTGTTTATTGTTTTTAATTCATTTTCATCTATATGAATTGAGTCACGTTTTGAAGATTTCAATTAAAGTGTGTAGCTCGCATAGAGGATCGAACACAAGACTCTCATATTGCCTTCGTTATGTTTTTTAAAAAAGTTTAATCCTATACCAACGGAGCAATGAAGGTAAGAATACTAGAATAATTATTGTCATAATCTAAGAAATATAATCCATTTTAGATGTTTGAATATGAAATTCAGATGTTGACAAGCTTGCTATTCCGATTATAATTCCTATATATATATTTATATTTCTCGTAAGCTTATGAATAATAGTAAAGTCAATCAATTAAAGAAATAGGAAGATTTACTAATTCCAGTAAGACATTTATTAATTAACATAATTGATTAATAGATTAAATAGAGTCACCAATTTAAGAGAGAAAAAGAGCTATTTATTAAGAGAATAAGTAGAGCTTTTTACTAAAAACATAAGTAGAGCTAGTAGAACAAATGTAGGACTGTTACTTAACCACTCAGATACGGCAATTAATTACGGGCATATATAAGGCATTTCATTAAAAACA